>QANY01005674.1:52426-70564 GCA_003255025.1 Datisca glomerata | reverse complement strand
CTTAAAAAATAATATTTTTGACAAAATATAAAAAAATACTAACATCACATAACTTTTTGTTTTATTACTGAAAATTGTTACAAACTATTGTCCGCTAAAAATCATAGTTTCAAATGATAAATACATATTGATTTTTACATAGAACAAGCAAAAGTAATATCATTAGAGAAGGATTAAAATCTAATAAGACTCCAAATCTAATTTTAAAGCTTCAAAAGTCGATATCAAGGAAACATGTGGCTTACTTACTTCTGTTGACTTTGTTTTGAAGTATAATTGTAACTGCAGATTTTTAAACAATCCAGAAAAATAAGGAATTCATTTATACAAACTAAATCTAGAAAATAGTGTGGAAAAATATACTATTCAATATAATATGACTAAAGAGAAATAAATAGCGTAAAATAATTATTAATGATTAATAACACATGAAAATTAATGATTAATAAACCTAATGTACAAGAACAAATCAACACTCAACACTTATCTATGAGCTTTTGCCATGTAGGTTCCTTAAGTGGACCGAAGCCCCACACCTAACGTGAGCAGACGACAAGCTTAGCCATACACCTTACCCCTCATGGGTCTTTATTTTTTTAGAAGTTGGAGAGATGTACGTCATTTATAACTCTTTACATCTATAGTCTGCTAGGAAGAATTTGACACCATCATAATACTTTCAATTCAGATTCCAAGAAGAAGATGAGATTACAAATGTCCAAACCTAATTGCACAAAAACTTCATTTACAACTATTTTATTCATCAATGAACAAATTTGTCGTTGTATGCACTTTCCCCTATTTCAATCACAGTAACTACATAAATTTATTAGCCCACTTCCATTAATGATATCTCGTCAGTGAACTACTCAGAATAGGTCAAAAGATAAAATAAAAAACAACATCAATAACAATTAATCCAAAAAAGAACATAGTAAAAAGGCAAACAAGAAAACTTCTAGATTTCCTGCTCTGAAGTTTGAGCAGAAACTGAGAAGATAAAACAGAGAAGAGGCAACCAAGAATACAACTCTTCACCTAAAGTAGCAGCCTCTACCTCTTTCCTTTGCAAGGAAAAAGTGAAGAAACATTGCTTGACCATGTGTATAGTAGGAACAAATATATATAACCAACCATCACACAATCAACACACTACCTAATATTATCCAAACTAGCAACACACAAAAATAGAAATTAATCACAGAACCAGATCAGATATTAATGTATCCAAATCAAAAACTTTCTTTTCAAAAACCAGATCAAATATTAATTAAAGATGTCAATTACTGACTTGAGTAAGTCTGGGAACTCATACTCTCTATCATATAGAAGGAAATCGATAACTCATGTAGAGAATATACCAAAATTCACACGCTAAACAAATAGATTTTTCCTATTTGAAATCAAGCTTAGATTGCTTGGTCATATAATTATTGAAACAGTATATAGAGATCTTGATTACAAATAATACCTTTTTGTCTTCTTTCTCTTGAAGTTGAACACAATTTCTCTAGGTGAACAAATTCAGTAGTAGAAATCTTAAAAACTCATTACCATGAAAAGACCCAACAATGAACTCTAAGATTTCATTCAACAATGAAAGAATTCACTTGTTGAGTAAGAAATTTGAAAATAATTTTGGCTAATGTGTTTCAAAGACCAAAAGCTAGAGATGCATTTGCTTTGCATTCAAATTTTTTCTATTGAAATTGATAGATAATTAGAGTATCATCTCTTGTAAGAGCAACATATAGACAAGTACAAAGAAATCCAGGGATCCAGAGTTTAGCATCCAAAATCCTAATTAACACGGACAAACCTAAAAAAACACAAAAATCAGACATGAATTGAGGTTACATAGTTAAATAAAACATGTCAACACAGATTCACGGTCTAGATTCCCTAGATTTAAACCAAACATAATCATCTCTACCTTCACTAGGAAATTGAAAACGATGTCAGAATATATGAGTTTAAAAAGCTCACTAAGAAGCAGCACTAATGAGCCAAATATCAAATATTCAAACAAAGGAATAAGAAAATCAAAACCAAATAAAGCCTAATGGAATTAAATACAATACCATTTAGCATTAAAAGAATATACATACCTAAAGCTTCTAACACTTGTACATCAACTTGTTAGAAATTTTTTCATATTGGACTTCAACTTTGGTTACTTGTATCAATTAAAAACATGTAGCAACGCATAAGCTGATCTACAATAATTTACTGAAAAAGGATAACACTTTGAGTCTTAAAACATCAAACTAAAATTTGATTCAATTGATCTTCTGATTAGATAAGTTTAAACCCTTGTCAAAATGATAGTGCTGACAACATAATTTAGAAGATCAAGCTCAATTATATACCCGATGAGGCTATCTTACAAGTGTACTTGAGTCCTCCTGATGACTATGGACATTGCCATCATCATATTGGTCACTATAAGCATTTTCGTCTTCCAAAATGATGGCCCATGTTCATCATAGGGTTACCTTGATTCATCTGAAGATGAAGCAATTCATATTATAGCAACAAACTCAATTAAAGGAATATTTTGAACTAGATAAATAATAAACAAATTACCATATAATGAATCATAGAGAAAATTTACATTAAGAAATTCTTCCCCTTCTCTGAAAGCACTACAAATAAAACAAATTTACGAAGAAATATATTTGGTATTTTTAGGTGTAAAAAGATTTGACCTTTCATCAGACTTGAGAATATTTCAGTAGATACTATTTGTAGGAATTTAGAAATAAAGGTAAACTCTACAATTCAATACTATTGATCCTAATTTCTTAAGATAGTCAATTAAAAAAAAGACAGTGAGTGAAGTAAAAGCAGAAACAACCGATAAAGAGAAAATAAGAATAATACCATAGAAGATGCATAAGTAGATGTTGATATACCTTAAAGATAGAATGAGGCTTCGAATTCTAGGTTTCGAGTGAAGATCGAGAGAGGCATGGTTGAGGACAGGCTCAAGGCAATAAAGATAGTGAAAAAAAAGGGAAAAAGCCCACCATATGAGACATATGATGTAAGATGTAATCTTTCAGTGATTACGGCCTAGCTGAAATAGAAAAAAATCTCAACTGCACAACCATTAAGCATTGCTAACCCACGAACAAAATTGGCCCAAGGCTCAAGCTCCAAGCCCTAGCATCAATCATGTGAAGTCAGCACCCTAGAGCTTGCCTTAAAAGGGGGAAAATAGAATATAAGATATCCAAGCAATAAAAATTAACAATAAGGTAATGAAGAGTTTCTCAAAACAAATTCTTATACAAAATCTTGCACATAAATCCTTATCGAGAGAATTCTAACACAAGACTCACCGTTAGCAAGAACCCAAACAAATGCATTCCTAGAAATGATGAACACAAACCCTAATTAACTCAGATAAAACTCAAAATCACAAAAATGAGACAACAATCATAATAATTGGACATGAATTTAAGAATGAAACCCTTACCTCTGGTTCTGAGTAGATAAAGGTGCGTACAAAAGAGAGAGTGTGAGAGCTATGAGAGAGAGCTTTGACAGAGTTACAAGATAAGAGATAGATGCGAGAGAAAGCCGTGAGAGAAATTCGTGAGAGAGAAGCTGGTGCTGAAAGAGAGAGAGAGTGCTTCACCAAAAAGCTGAAAGAGAGAGCTTTACAATAGAGCTGAGAGAGAGAGAGCTTATTTAGAAAGAGAGATAGCAGAGTGCTTCACAGAGATAACGAAGAGCTCCACAGAGATAAGAGAGATGTTAGCTTCAAGATCAAGAGAGATCATCCTTATGAGTTTTGGGAGATCGAGAGTGAGTTGTGAGAATCTGAGATAAAGAGAACCTCTCTGTGAGTTTTGCCATTGCTCCTTAGGCGCACGGGCTTTGAGATTTTTCATTTGGCACTTTTGAGTTTTTCATTTCATTTTAGAGAAAAACGTGATGGTTGTGTGCTATTAAAGCACATTATTGATGTAGTGAACTATTTGGGTGCGTGTTTTTGCAGAATGGTATATCGGCAGACTAGCACAGTTAATCTTCTCGGTAATTAATCAATAAGAAGGAAAAGAGCAGCATTGTAACTGCGCTAACATATTCCTAAACCTCGATTGTAGGGAATGTCCCGTTGAAGATAGTTCAGTCCAGAAGGCAAAACACTAAAAGCAAAAGAAATCACTATAAGAGAAAAATGCAACGATAGTGGGAAAAAAATGCTATCGTAGCATTTTGATAGCATTTCTTAAAAAATGCGACATCAGCCAATGTTATAAAAGTCGGAACCTACCATAAATTTTTTTAAACGCTATGGTATCTCTAACATTGCGTTTTTAAATTTTGTGATAAGTTTCTTATTGCATTTTTTTAAAGCTTAAAAGACATTTGATAGCATTATTTTGATGCTATAAAATGTTGTGAAACATGTTACATTTTCCATAACGCTTTGTTAATGCTATGAAATAGCTTTGATAATCTTTTTTGTTAGTTATTCTTGCAATTGTACAAATATAAAAATAATTAACTTCCTGACAATATCACAAAATAACAAAATCACATCATTTTGTTTAATTACTCAAAATCATTGCATATTATTCCACTAGAAATCAATTCTCAAAATGATAATTACATATTGATTTTTTCATAGAGCAAGCCAAAATAATATATCCTAAGGAAAAAATTAAAACTAGTATAATTTCATATCTAAATAAATCTTACAACCACATCGCTTAAAGCGAGTGAAATATGATACATGTTGCCTATTGAAGAACATGATTGTAAAGTTCCTCTACAATCAGTGCAAAAACAACAATATCATCATGATCATTGTTAGAAAACACATATAAGAAAAGAAAAGAAAAGGCCAAGGACAACAAAATTTGGCAGGTAGTAATGCATATTGTAGAGGAAGAACAAAATTGATTTTGCTACTTTCACAATGTGTGGCATTCAAAGATACATGCTTGAGAGATTCTTTTGAGTTATGAAATGGGCCAGAGAGTTTGAATTTAGTGATTCTACTTATAGTTTCGATAAATCATCATATATATATATTGATGTGTTTCAAATATATCTCATTTGACAACTATTTTGCTATTACGCACAAGTGTATCAGTCATTCAATATTGCATTATTATGACATTATATTTCAGATTCTTATGATATAATCACTCAGAAATCATAATTAAGACTTGTTTGTCAATGTAAAATTTTTAAGCATTCAAAGATACACACTACTCGTTAGCTTTAGTCCTGCCACAAGTTTTGCATTCTGATTGATTAGGTATTGTTTTTATTATTCAAATATAGTTATGATTGTTTCTCTTTCTAATTCAATCACAATGCTTATCATTCAAAGATAATAGACTTAATATTTTAGCAACTAAGAAACTACTAAACCATCAGCTAACTTACAAAATATGAGGTAGTACAATAAGATATTCACAAGGATAGTAAAGAGATTGGGTAGTCAAACATCTATATAAGATAACATCGGCATAGTCAATGACTTAAAGAGATTAAAGTCAAAACTAATTAAAAATGGGACAATGAGGAGGGGTCTGATGGAGAGGCAATTAAAAATTTATAATTGTTGAGAGTAAATCAAACTCACTCGCGGTCTCCCTGAGTTAACATATATTCTAGCATCTTTGCCACAATAGATACAAATCGCCGTTCATCACCAAGATTTGTAAAAAGAAGCGTGCAAAAATTTATGTGGATTTCACCTTATAGCTTAAAAACAAATATCATAAATGCAACCTCTGCACACACCGATGAATATCAATATCCAATCCGTAGATGAAGTATAACTTTGACCTGCATTGACGATAAGATCCCTATTGGGAGTCTCATACTCATCTTAGACAAAATTAATGCTTGTAAAAGTCAACACCATTGAAATGCAGATGCTGAATGATAATCATTTTTTACTGAAGGATATATGTCATATTGAAAAATCAATTGGAAGAATTTGAGCTACTTGAGATTTGAGAAAAATAATCATTGTTTCAATATAGAGTTGAAATAACCTATAGTCTCTATGAAATCGATTAGTTTGTGAAAAGCAACACCACTTGAAGCTTCCAATTATTACATATTTCTCATGTTATATAGAGAAATGCTTTTGCTGGAACAATCATTTAGTACGTAAAGTAAGAATGATAAGGACATCTGAAATAGAGGAAGAAGGATATCGCAACAGCCTTCATTGCCCCCACTTTAATTTGTTGAAGTGATCCTCATTCAAGCGTAAATCACCATAAAATGCATCATAATAGAATCCCTGTGATAGCATTTCAACATTCATAAGAAATAAATTTTTTAAGCTAAAAAATGATAAGTATTTAGCCATCAATATCCTCTTAAATAACACTAACGATATATTACGTTACCTCTCCTATAGTTGTGCAAGGGCCAATGCAACTCTTCTAACAGCAAATGCATACCCCATTACGACAAATTGATAACCATTAGATTTGAGAGATTAGTAAATTTTAATTAAAAACCAAAGAACCATAACTAACTCTTTTATAAAAAAAACAAGGGCAAAGAAACTAAACTACAAGCATAGAGAGCTACGAGATAGAATCTGCATTAGAGAGCTGGGAGAGTTGCAAGAGAGACATACAAGAGAGGTTCAGAGAGAGCTTTTCCTAGTAAAGAGAGATGTTAATATAGTCCTACATTGCTATTAAAGTACCTCCAGATCACCTCCAAAGCATCTCAAAAGCAACCTGGAAATCCTTCTGAATAACATAAAAACTAGACAAAAATCACAAAAACATAAAAACCAGACATACCTCAAAAAAACAAAAAAACCATACAAAAATCACAAAAATCATGCATGAATTTAAGATTAATCCTTTCAAAAAAGAGGAAGTCCTCGAAAAGCTTATACACAGATATGCACAATCAGATAAAAGCAAGGAAAATATAAAGCTTCTATAAAAAGATTAGAATTAGGGATTTACCTGAGAGAGGCTGGGATTGGGAGGAGTTCGGGCTAGTAAACGAAAACCACAGAGCTTAGAAAGAGAGTTGAGATAAAGAGCTTCGAGAGAGAGCCATAAGCGGGATATATCTGGGCAGAGCGGAGAGAGGTAGCTAGACAAGAGAGCTTAGAGAAAGAGCTACAAGAGAGAATCGATAATAGAGATTTGAAAGAGAGAGCTACAAGAGAGGTGCTATAAGCTTCATCGCTAAGAGAGCTTCACCTCGTGAAGAGAAAGCTCTATGAGCTTCATCGTAGAGAGAGCTCTGTATGAGCTTTGTCGTCGAGAGAGTGAGGGTTGAAGAGAGAGGCGCTGTGAAAGATTTATTTTTGTTCAATTTTTTTTAGTTTAATTAGGAGGGTATGAGATTTTCATTCCCCGCCCTTTTCCCCCATTAAAGAATGAATTTCATTGCATTTTATTGTAAAACGCGGTCATTGAGTGCTATTTAGCATATAATACTCGTAATGAATAAAAATGCACTTAGACAATTTCAATGAAATTCGTTGGATGCTGAAAGCATCCATTGTGATTGTACTGCTTTGAGTTTTAGATATAAAAATGTCATCAAATTTCTGAGAGACTGTCTTATCTAGTACACGGACTTTACAGATTTCTTTTAGTGGTTAAAACCAAATTCAATCATCCTTGTTACAGAATGCTCCAACAGTATTTAGCTGGTGAATTAGATTAATTCTAGAAATCCTAATTTTATAGTTTCCTAAGATAGTTTCATAGCTTTGTATATATATGTACATCATTCTTCAATAATAGTAGAGTGAATTCAATACTTTTCACCTCAAATAACATGGCATTAGAGCCATACACTTGCAAATCTAGGTTTTCTCTTTTTCGTTCAAAATTAGGGTTTAGTGTTTCTTTTAGGGTTCCACCTTGGATAAGCCTTGGAGTGCCCTTTGTTCTCACCGCCCATCCACGAAGGAAGCCTAGCCACCGATCGTCTCATCCATGTGTGAGCTCCACACACCATTGCGAGTCTCTACCATCTTCCCTACACGCCTACACATGACGCCTGAGATAGTCTCCGACCGTCCTTATTTTTCAACTTCCTTGTTGGTTCCTTTTTTTGTCTTCTCTTTTGTTTATGCATATTTGGTGTTATGACTGAGAATAAGTCCTCTATTGTCATGGATGTGGTGCTTATAATGTCTAAAATCACAGGCCATAAGCTGAAGGGTTTGAATTATTTGGTTGGAGTAAGACCATTTGACTTTATCTACGAAGTATTGACAAAGATACTCATTTGACTGATGATCCTCCTAAAGATGATTTGAGGAAGACATGGCTCAGAGAGGATGCTCGCTTGTTCTTGCAGATTTAGAATTCTGTTGATAGTGAGGTAACTGGCTGGATCAATTATTGTGAATATGTTAAAGAACTAAAAGATTATTTGGATTTCCTGTACTCATGAAAATGGAACCTTTAGATCTTTTTACCATGTAGAAAAACAAGATCAGTCCCTTACAAGTTATTTTATGGAGTTAAAGAAGACGTATGAGGAGCTTAATATGTTGCTTCCTTTTAGCCATGATGTGAAGGTTCAACAACACTAACGAGAGCAAATGGTTATCCTGAGTTTCCTGGCTGGTCTTTCCTTAGACTTTGAGACTGCTATGTCTCAGGTTCTTTCTGGTTCAAAGATCTCCTCTTTATAAGACTTATCTAGTCGAGTACTCCACACAAAAGATACTCCTCCTGTTTGACTCAGTGGTGCTTTGATAAGTCAAAAAAATAATTATGCGTCTGGGAAATCAACCAATCAAAGTAAAAATAAAGGAGGAGGCTCACAAGGGTTTGAAACTCGAATGTAGGATTCCTACATCATTGTGTATTGATACTGTCATAAGCAAAACATATGAAGATTGATTGAAAAAAGCTTAAAATAAAAAATAAAAAAGATCATTCAGCACATGTTGCGTTCACTAATGACGCCTCTGAGAAATCGATCATTATTTCTGCGAGTGAAGTTGAAAAGTTCTCACAGTATCAAGAATTACTAAAGTCTTCATCTCCTTTTGTCACTGCTATTGCTGATTCAGGTAAACCAAATGTGTGTCTTCTTTTCTCATCCTCCAAATGGGTCATTGAATCTAGTGCCATTGATTATATGACAGGTAATCTTGTCTCTTTTCTACTTTCAAGTCATAGACTTCCAACTCTACCGTTACTTTGGCCGATGAGTCACCACCTTGTGTTGATGGGTCTAGCACCATCACTCATACCCCTCTACTTCCTCTGACGTTTGTCTTACATTTACCTAATTTATCTTTTAATTGGATCTCTGTAAGCCAACTCACTACAATCTTAATTGTCACATCTCATTTTTTCCTGATCATTGCTTATTTCAGGATCTTATGACGAAGAAGATTCTTGGTAAAGGACACGAGTCTAGAGGCCTCTACATTCTTGACACACAAATACTCAAATATATCATTTGCTCTAGTGTCACTTCTCCTTTCGAGACGCATTACAGGTTGGGTCATCCTTCTCTCCCTTTGCTCAAGAAACTTTGTGCACAATTTCGTAAGGTGCCTACATTAGATTCTGAGTCATGTCAGTTTGCAAAACATCATAATATTAGTTTGAGTCCAAGAGTCAATAAACGTGTTAATGTTTTTTTCGAATTGGTTCACTCTGATTTTGGGGTCCATATTCTATTTTGTCTAAACATGGATTTAAGTATTTTGTTATTTTTGTGGATGATTATTCTCGTGTAACTTGGTTATATTTAATGAAGAGTCATTCTGAGTTGTTTTCTCTTTTTTGTGCGTTTTGTGCTAAGATTAAAACTCAATTTAATGTTTTGATCTGTAGTTTGCCAAGTGATAATGCCAAGGAATACAAGTTCGTTTATTTCAATCTTACATGGTTTAGAATGATATGCTTCATGAAACTTCATGTGTTGATACTCTATCCCAAAATGGAGGGGCAGAACTTAAGAACATACATCTTCTTAAAACTGCACGAGCCTTATTATTTCAAATGAATGTTCCAAAACCTTTTTGGGTCAATGTAGTTTCTACAACATGTTTTCTAATTAATCGCATGCCATCATCTATTCTTCATGGTGAGATCCCTTACTAAATCATTTTCCCAATAAATCATTGTTTCTAGTTGACCCTAGGATATTAGGTAGAACTTGTTTTGTTCGAGATGTTCATCCACATGTCACTAAATTAGATCCCAAGTCTTTAAAGTGTATCTTCCATGGTTATTCTCATCTTCAGAAAGATTATAGGTGTTATTGTCCAAGTCTTAACAAATATATTGTCTCAATTGATGTTACCTTCATGGAAGACATCCCTTACTTTTCGTTTTCTCCTATTCCCACTCGTCAAGGGGAGGACGATGATTTGTTAGTCTATTGTATCACATCCTCTAAACCTATCTCGAACAAGTTCCTTTCAAGCCTTCTTTTATTCAAGTCTACTGTAGGCGTCAACCTCATGATTCATATCTAGCACCTTCTACTTCGTCATCAGATCCAGTCCCAAGCGATGATCTTCCTATTACGTTGCGGAAAGGTAAATGCCAATGTACTTATCCTATTTCTTCTTTTGTTTTTTATAATTGCTTGTCATCTACTTCTTGTTCTTTTATTGCATCCCTTGATTCTATCTTTATCTCTAAAACTGTTCACGAAGCCATCTCTTCTCTTGGTTGGCATCATGCAATGATAGAGGAAACAAATGCTTTAAGTGAAAATGGTACTTAGAACTTGATCGATTTACTTCAGCGAAACGACCTATAGGATGCAAATGGGTGTTCACGGCTAAGGTTACTCCGGATGGGTCAGTTGCTCGACTAAAAGCCCGACTTGTCTCTAAGGGATATGCTCAAACCTATGGAGCGGACTATTCTGACACTTTTTCTCCAGCTACTAAATTGACATATGTTCAGTTTTTTATTTCTATGGCGGCTACCCATCATTGGCCCTTGCATCAAATATATATCAAGAATGCTTTTCTTCATAGTGATCTTTAGGAGGAGGTCTATATGGAGCAACCTCTTGGTTTTGTTGCTTAGGGGGAGTCTGGGCGAGTTTGTGATCTTCAAAAGTCTCTGTATGGTTTGAAATAGAGTCCTTGAGCTTGGATTGTGAAATTTAGTCAGGCTGTTGAAAAGTTTGGTATAATTAAAAGAAAGTCTGACCATTTTATGTTCTACAAACAATCGAAAGCTGGAATAATTCTTTTAGTTGTATACGTGGATGATATTGTAATTACTGGAAGTGATACTACATGAACCTCATGTCTTAAGTCTTTTCTTCGTACTCAGTTTAACGCTAAGGACTTAGGGATGCTAAAGTATTTCTTGGGTGTTGAGGTCACAAGGAGAAAAAAATGTATATTTTTATCTCAGAAAAAATATGTCCTTGACTTTTTAATAGAGACAAGAAATTGGAGGTAAAAGCTTGTAGTGCTCGAATGACTCCAAACATGCACCTTACGGGAGATGGAGAACTAATGGAAGATCTTGAGAGATATAGAAGATTGGTTGGAAAGCTGAATTATCTTACAGTAACTCGTTTAGATATTGCATATTCTATCAGTGTTGTTAGTTAGCTTATGCCATCCCCAACAGTTTATCAATGGGCAGCATTAGTACAGATTTTGTGTTATTTGAAAGGAGAATCCGGATGTGGTATCATATATGCAAATCATGGGCACAAACATTTTGAATATTTTTCAGAAGCAAATTGGGCAGGTTCCAAAATAGATAGAAGATCCACTTCAGGTTATTATGTTTTCGTTAGAGGAAATTTGGTCTCATGGAAGAGTAAGAAGCACAACATTGTGTTAAGATCCAATGTAGAGTAAGAATATTGGGCTATGGCGCAGTCTGGGTATGAGATAATGTGGATATATCAGCTCTTGAATGAAGCAGGTCTTAAAACTTTAGTACCAGTAAAATATGGTGTGATAACCAAACTGCTCTTCATATTGCATCTATTCCTGTATTTCATGAGCGAATAAAGCACATTGAAATTGATTGTCACTTTGTTCGTGAGAAAATTCAGCAATGTTTGATTTCTAATAGGGATGTGAAGATTGGAGATCAATTAGGGGATATCTTCACAAAAGCTCTAAATGGAGTTTGGGTTGATTATCTTTGTAACAAGCTGAGCATGATTAATATCTATAATCCAACTTAAGGAGGAGTGTTACAAAAGGCTTTAGCTGTATTTAGCTGGTGAATTAGCTTAATTCTAGGGTTCCTAATTGTATAGCTTCCTAGCTTTGTATATATATGTACATCTGCATACTACCAAGACATTGGAGCCCACCCTCTCCAAAACTTGAACCAAGTTCCACATTTTCTAACTGTATGACAAGAGAATTGCATTTTTATTTAACAAATGGTAGCAATGAAGACTTCAAATTTTGCATTTCAGATAAATATATAAACTAAAATATATTTGAGAACATGCCTTTTATACTTTATGTTTGTTCTTATCAACCTATAAACTGGTTAGGTTCAAATGAACTAAAAGTTATAGACACTAACAACTCAACAAAAGAAGTCAAATTGGAAAGCGATGCTTGAATAGGGCCTGGAAAAAGTTTCCCTGAAATCTCCTGATAAAAACAACATGATGAGATTGTTCTGTACTAGCCGTTAGTAAGCCATACATAAGCTAAATAAGTGTTTGTAAAAGACATGGAGTGACAAAACCTTGAGCCTGATATTAAAAGTCTACATCAATAAAAAAAAAATATACGCCACAGTATTGTCTCACAAGACCGTAAGATAACGCAAATTCCCAATGAAGTCAGGCATTCTACCTGTGAAGTCGTTGTTTGATGCCCATCTTTGAAAAAAAGAATCATTAAATCCAATTATGTAAATCCATATGTCATTCACATTATCATTTCCAGAAATTTTAGAATATGGAAAAGAGAAGGTAGAAGCTCCCTTACAATTGCTTTAGGTTTACTAAATTAGAAAATGTTGGAGGGATCTCAACACTTAATCCAGAACTATCCATGTACCTATTAAGTTTAAACAATTAATAGATTACTATATTTATTATATACCTGCACAATTAATAGAATATAGACCGTGAAAATTGGACAAGAACTTACAGTTGATCTAATTGTAATATATTCCCTAGTTCCCGTGGCAGTGAACTAGAGAAATTATTTGACCCAATACCCCTAGAAAATTAAGAACAAAACTCCAATATGAGAAACATTCCAAGGACAAAAGTAATCGATGAAGTAAGCTACATTATAAATATTATAATACTCAGACCAATGATATAATTGACTCGACCAATGGCTCCCCTAACAGAAGAAGTTTTGAAGTGAGATATTGGAACAATATATGGTCCCACAAACATACAATGCATGGTGATTCTCTTCATTTTTCAGAAAAGATATTCTTGTAAATATATTTTCTATGGTACAGTGGGAAAAGGAATCTAAGCCCCAAGGAACGCAACACTAGCAAAATATGATGTTAAATAAACATCTAAACCAGGGAGAGGAGAGAATAACTTGATTGATATTTTGAAGATCGATACTTCCCACCAGTATTAAGTCCAATTAAAATTTAAATACGTGAAATACTTACTGACATTGTCACTCTAAAAATTAAAACAAAAAATCCAAATGAAGGGCAAAGAAAACTTGTCAAAAATACATAAAAAAAATTTCTTATTAACCGTTCAAGGCTAAGAAGCCGCGTTTGAGCCCGCTCCATCTCATCCATGTTCTACGCCAAGGTCTTTGAGCCTGAATAAAGAGGGAACATCCTAAACCTTGGGAGTAAATCACAAAGGATGTATAAGAAATTGACAGTCCATGTACAATGGTTGAAGTACAAAGTTATAGCTACAAAGAAAGGAGGTTGATGAACATGTGCACCAATTGTTTAGCCAAAGAATACAAAGTGCGTTTAAAGAATCTGAATATAAGTTGGTTCACGCACCTTTAGGTGGTTTCACATGTACAAGTACATCGGTGATAATGCATGGAAACCTACATCTCTCTATAGGTAACAAATTACCATGGGGCATGCACATGATTGAGGTTTCAAATGGAACAGGTATGCTAGAAATATGGCTACACTTCTTTACTGATTGACATAATTGAAGCATTAGTGATGTTTGGATAAAGGATAAAGAAGACAAATGCCCCTACGTAGACCGGCTTCCCACAAGGAAGAGAGACAGTTTCCTAATTATTGTCACTATCACTGCCTATCTGTGTCACTCTGAGACATCAAGATTTTAAGAAGAATCTTTGATGAGAAACTAAAGAAATGAGAAATTACAATAAAGTATGTAGCTCTTGTGGAGGAATAACCAGTACACTACACGTGAATATGAAAATGATCAATGCATGCGGTGGTGCCTCATCTTCTTACGTAACAACGACAGAATGAGATTACAATAGAGAAATCCATTTGAGAAGAATTCCCAGTTCATCGATTCTCTCTTAAGAGTGACCACTTGTAAGTGATTTTTTGATACTCTTAAACTAATGCATGGGCCTTCACTATTTTGTTGACGTGTGTACCACGTGTGTAAATGACTTGCCACGTTAGCTGACATGTTGAAAATACTAAAGGTGACTGTTACATTGAAAATATATAAATGTTTATGATAATATTTATATTTTTTAATTACAATGGCTACATTAAAACTTGCTATAAAATATAATGACCATGTATAAAGTTTCTTCAGAAAAGGTACAAACTGAATCACAAAATTTAATTTGCCAAAAATGGTACAGTCATGTTTGTTGTGTGGTTGGTACCAAAGATAAAGTGTAGAGTATTAGAAGGAATTCAAAGGGTAATTTGTAAAACTACTTTCATAAAATGTTTCGAATGAATATACCATTTAAAAAAAAATCAGAAATCTATAACCTGGACCAACAATACTTTTACAATCTCAACTCCCATTTTCCAATACCCAAGTCCCCTAGACAAATCAAACTTAAAATTTACAAATTTTTTATATTGACAATGAATCAACACTTCTTTCTTACTTTTTATTATTTCCTTTCTTGGGTTCTCACTATTTTAAAATGGTTAAATTTATTATAATATACTACTTGAACTCTTCAAGTAATCCTATTAGTTACTTGAAGTGTCCAAGTAGTATATTGTAACTATTTTTATAGATCAATGCTAAAAATACAAGCCTATCAAAAATTGGCAAACCCTACCATTTTTGTCAGAGAGGTGTGTTGAAATGAGGAGCCCATTGGGGTATGTATAAGTGTGGAAGAGATGCACAAACCAGTGGACCGATTCCAATCATGGAAAGATTCTTTTCTTGATTGTTCAGTTGAGAGCTCACTAGTTGATTGGGTTAAGAAAGTCGATGGGCTGGCTGTGATGATCTAAATCATCTAAATTTGAGCCAATTAAGATGCTGAACTGGAGGTGAATGTAGTCTTCATAGTTCACTAATTTAGTCTCGTTGGGTCTTATACAGTCTAGTTCATGAGTGGTTTGGTATGGTTCTAGAATCCTTTTGACATGAAGAGTTCAGACAACTTTGATTTAACCATTTCAATTTTGTTTAATATATTTCGTTGTTTTCACAATATGTTACCACTCACAATGCTGGTTAAGATATCCTTTAATAATTTTCATAAACAGTTACAATAAAATGTTTTGACCTTAATTTCACTTTTTTTAGAGCATAACACTTGAACAAATATTAGTTCTTATATTATTTATTATCATCAAAATTTTCACATTTATTAGGATAAAACATCTCCCCATTTGTGATGATAACATACAATTTTTTGGAAGAAAAATATTAAAGAATTTTAAAATTTTAATAATGGATATACACCCTCAATGTTATGATTTTTCACATGATTCTTCTAAAATAAAGATTATTATTAGGGGTGTGCATGGGATGTTTCAGGACGGAAATTTTGGACATTTTATCCCGTCCCCAACCAAACAAGACAAGAAATTTCTTGCCTCATGCCGTCTAATAGGAAGGAAAAAATCCGCACGGGACATGATGGTTCGTCCCGGCGTTCAGGACAAGATGAACCATTGGTACGGAATAAAATTAAAAGACTAAGAAGTGAAAATAAAAAACCAGAAATAATATCTAAAAAGTTTTTCAACACCAATTCTTAAATCAGAAATCATAATACTCTTACTAACCCCAAATCCATAAATCACAAACTAACTTAACTTAGAGATTTTCAAATCAAACACCAAATCTGAACACACACACTAATCCTATATCAATATTCATTTTTGTTGTTTGATTAATCTGAGTCATCGCAAACTAACTACCACATCTTCTGAGTCATCGCATCATCTTCATCGTTAGAGTCATCGTTGTCATAGCCTTTGTCTGTCTTAGTCGCCCCTGAAGAGAGGGAGATTCTTAATGGAAAATGTCTTAAACTAAAGGGGAAATCGGCTGGGTTAATTATTAATGGCTTAAGTGTAAAATGAAGAGAAAAGGAGAGAAGAAAAATGGGTTGGGGTGATTATCTTAATGGGCTCATGAGCTGAAAAGAAAAGGGTTGCTATGATTATAATGCTAAAACAACTTGTTAGGGATGGGACTAGAATATTCAGATTTTTCACTTTCATCTTGTAGCTCGTCCCGTCTCGCTTTAGTGCACAATAATTTTGTCTCACCCCATCTCGTTCCGCTCTGTTCGGGATGGTTTTATAGGAAGTGATGAAAATCTGGCTTACTTGCCTTTTTACGTGTGCTATTTTTTCGATTAACATTTTCATGTTTCGGTCAATCAAAAATCTCTTTTCTTGGATTTCTTCTTTGTAATGCTTCCTCTTTTTTTCAACAGCTTTTAAAGTTTCTTTCTAAAGCAGATTGGATATTCATCTTCTTATGCACTTTTGCTTTCAATAGATGAGGTTTTAAATAATAGATTTTCTCTTTTTATATAATCCACATCCTCCTCCATGTACCCATTTTATGGATTATTGATGATCCCATGATCTTTTTTAGTGAAAGTGTCTTAAGGTCCTTTGCTCTTGAATAATAATTACCTTGTTCTCCCATGACTTTGGGAATGACGTAAGAACTTTAAACGTCTATTCACTATTAGTAAAGGTCTTGTCATGAGTTTTGAGACAATTAAAATGCTAATAAAGCGTTCAGACATATAATCTCTCATTTGAAAAGGTTCATATGTATGCATAAGAATATAAATTTTTGAGTCTTTAACTTTATTTGTGTATTCGTGTGTGATTTCTAATGTGTGTGAATGTCTTTTGCAGGTTCAGACATGCAATATATGATTAAATTCACACTTAAGACAATTATAATCTTTTTATGGCTTTAGCATTCAAAGATAATTTTATTTCATCATTTTTGGTCAAATCTCATGATTTAGGCACGTAAGGACCATTCGCATAAACTGTAATCAAGAGATTGAATATAAAGTTTCAGTCTAATCTTTCAAAAATTAAAATCTACTCCATCAAAAAATTATATTTTTTTAATCAGTTGTCCTTATTGAAAAATCAAAAGGTTGATGTTGTCGCTCATCATGATTAAGTCTTAGATATTAAGCATTAAATTGTGACATCAATTGTAAGAATGATATAAAATCCCTTTTATAAAGAAAAACATTTAAAAAAATAAGTTGAACTTGGAAAATAAATTGCTTGAAAAAATGGATACTAAACTTAATCAATCAAGAAATGATATAATAAGCACGCAATTTAGACCAAGTCTAATATGGTCGCTTGAAGGGTTCAAGTAATATATTATAACTACTTGAGTTATTCAAGTAACTTTTGACATTTTTTAGACGTATAGCTCAAGTTGAATTTAATAACATGAGGAGTTCAAGTAGGATAATATAAATAAATAAAACTTAAAATTTAAGTTTTAAAAGAAGAAATGGAATGTGGGAGATGTGAGAATAAAAGAGATTTTTAGCAATCCCAATTTCAACACTATGTGTAAGCACTACACGGAAAAACTTTATTGAAATATTTGCTTCACTTTCAATTAATCCTAGAGTTTTTGTTGTGTAGAGAATATGTGTTAAGATTTACCAAACTAATTTAATTTGGTATTTTTAGGCAATGAGTCGGATGTATCGTAGATATATTCAATACTAAAAAAATTTTGAGTTCTATCATAATTTAAAATTGTATCATA
>QANY01005674.1:0-52125 GCA_003255025.1 Datisca glomerata | reverse complement strand
TATATATATATATATATATATATATATATATTATATTTTTAGAATACCAAAATTTTATACCAAGACTCACAATTGTTTTATAATCTCAGTCCTCCTATTTTGCACTAACCTAGGCCCCATAGTTATATCAAACTTAACTATTTTTATTTATCATGCTTTTCACTCCATTTTTTCTATATTCCTTTATCACTTTGGTTCTCACTCATTGTTTGAAAGGTTAAATTAGTTATAACGTATTATTTAAACCCTTCAAGTTATCAAATTGCTTACAAATAAGAGTTTGTATGGTTGGTTCAGTAAAAGATGAATTGAATTGAACTTCATGGGTTGCCAATAACTAGAACCACAAAGACCATTGAAGTTCATATAAACAGAACCGAACTAAACCATGAGAAGCTTGCTAGTTCATTTTGGTTTTTATAGTTGAAAAAGTTTGTTTGAAAAAAAATCATTGTTCGGTAATCCAGATTCAATGACAAAGTCTACAACTAATCCATGAAAAACCAACAACAAATCTATAACATATTACCTTGAAAAATCAACATCCAATATTAATAATAAAAATCCACAGCAAACCCTAAAATACCTACATCAAATTCATAGAAAAAAAACTAAAACCCCAACCCCAAGTATGTATGAAAAATAATATATTTCCTTGACAGAGAGTATTGAAAGAGAGTCAAGAGAGATAGAGGGAGCTCTAAGGGGATGAAGGGAGCTCGTTCTTATTTCAACTAAGAGGGATCTCTCATTTGTCTTCGATAGAGTAGGAGATAAATCGAGCTCAATAGAAATAGAGGAGAGAGCTAAGGCGAGGAGATCCGCGTTGCAGTGAGGCAAAGCGCTACACAACACATGGGAGAGGGAGAGAACAAACATATTCTAATTAACAAGGCCAAAATGAGAACCTTGAGATAATACTTTCTTTATTATGCTCATCCTTATTTTCGTAGCATTATCACTGCTTTCTTTAATGTTTGTTCCAAAATTAACAAGGCCAAAATGAGAACCTTGAGATAATACTTTCTTTATTATGCTCATCCTTATTTCGTAGCTATTATCACTGCTTTATTTAATGTTTGTTCCAAAATCTCAGAAAATGAAGAAGGAGTCACGATGCTGCTGAGTGTGAAACACTAAATTTTTACTTTTAGGTTTAAGTTTTGACTTTTAGTGGATTAATAGTTAATATATATAAAGGTTTTTAGTCATGTAATGGTTAGATCAATAGAAAATATAGGAAAATTTTAGGCTGAATAGAGTTAAATTTTTTATTCAGTTCCAAATTGAACTAACTGCGGATACTAAAAAAATTGACCAAACCGAATCATTTTTTGTTCAGTCCATTTTAGTTTTATCAGTTTGGTCAATTTTTGCACACCCTAGTTACTTGAAGGCTTCAAATTTGACTTTTTTAATTGAGAAATCCAAGTCAAATGTGGTAACTTTGAAGGTATAACTTGTTATAACATACTATTTGAACCCACAAGTGGGTGTTGACATTTTCAACCAAGTTCAATATAATCGTTTGAAGGGTTCAAGTAATATTTTGTAACTATTTGAACATTCATGTAACTGGTGACATTTAGTCACAAGGCTCAAGTTAGACACAATAACTTGAAGGGTAGAAGTAATTATAACATACTACATGAACCCATAAATAACTATTGTCATTTTTAATCACGTCAAATATGATTACCTGAAGGATAGATGTAATTATAACATACTACATGAACCCACAAATAACTGTTGTCATTTTTAATCACGTCAAATATGATTACTAGAAAGGTTCAAGTAATACACATTGTAGCTGTTTGAACCCATCTAGTAATTATTGACATGTCACCAGTCTCAAGTTATATATGATAACTTTAAGAGTTCAACTAGTTATAACATTAAATTTTAATAGAATGACTCAATAATGAGAATGTGCAAAACGAAGAGGGAGACTTTAAGGGCACATAATATATGTATACTATGAACATGCTAATAGTTTCTATAGTTTCATTTATTATAAATTATATTGATTCATTATACATTGGTTAAAAAATTAATAACTTTCTAGTTGACAAGGAACTACATTACTTGTAAATTGAATTTTTTTATTGATATTTTACTTTGAAAGGGGGTTTCATTAAAGTTACGGATTGTTTTAGAACTTTCAAATTAACTCTTATAATAAACATGAATAGTTCAAGAATTTTCAAGTTCAATTTATATATGTCACGTGAATCCATGATGATAATGAATGCATAGTTCTTAAACTAATAGGAGGTGAATGAATCTATCATAAGTATAAATTGAAAAAGTGTTATTAGAAAAAACGTTAGTAAAAAATGTAGACAAAATTGAAGGTTCGTCCGTTGGAATTGCATAATTTCATTAAATCAAAATAGTGATAATATAATTCTTTAGCATAACATAAACTAAATATTCAGATTTACATCTATCTATAAGACATATAATAAATAATAATATATTAAGAGTAACACGATACAATAATCATTTTATAAATGTTTAGTTATCATTTATTATTCTAATATTACTTTTAGTATTTGATATGCTTAAATCTTACTGGTTGACACATATACTTATACATACATTAAATCTATTTATTTAATAAAATTAAATAAAAATATGTTAACTATTCTTATTGATATATTAATTATTAATTTTAATTGATAATAATAGGTTAAGTACCACATGAGAGGAAAATCATTGCTATCTTTTATTATTTGAAACCCTCAATGTGGTTGACTGAAATATATTGAAAGATACATCGATTTACCAAATAAAATGAGATAAAAATACTTAAATATTCTGATTGATATATTAAATATTAATTTTGATTTATGAATAAATTATTATGATACTTTTAAATTTCTTGTGTTTATTGATTTATTTAATTTTGACTTATTTTTCAAAAACATAACTTTGTCTTTTTACTCTTAGTTGTTCTATTCTTTTTGTTATAAGGTAAATTTTAATTTTGTTCTCATCCATATGTATGTTAATATGAAGAAACCAATCAATCAAATTTCGATAGCTTATCACTAGTTTGATACTTTCATCTACTATAAATGGTATTGAATCATGCAAGCAATAAAATATTATACATATTGAAATATTATACCAGTGCAACATACGTGTTACATGACTAAAGTGTATTTTCAGATATTATCATATTTGTAGAAATTATAATAGTATTATTCGAACTCACAAACTCAAAATGTGATTGTGAAGGTCAATTGGGTCAACTAACGCAATGTAATTCTCAAATATATGAATTTACTAAGCAAATGGGTTTCACTAATCAACCCAAATGATAGTTAAGCTTAGTTATGCGACATAGGGGTGTAGCGTCACTATAAATGCTAATTCATCACTACTACTCACTGAGTCACTATCAACAAGATCATTTCTCTTCCTTTACTTCTTCAGACTTCGTTATTCCATATGTTCCCCCGTATATCCCCTACTCTCCGAGCCTTTCATCCTCCTTTTCCCTTCTACGTTAACATGGCATGAGTTTTTCAGTGATAACAAGCCAAGTCAGCACCAGTCCTATTACACCATGGCTGTAACCACTCAATACTTTTTCATTGGTAGTTCTCTCCCAAGATCTTGGACACCACTCATGTAATTATTGGTTCATCAATGAACCAATCCTATGCCTCTCAAAGATGCCTAAATCTCCCTAACCGAAATGATTCCCTCATGCATGGTGTGCATGAAGACGCATGATGTAGTTGCTTTCCACTTATTATTCTTATTACTCTTTTTCTATTCTTGTAACAACTTAGATACCCTATTTTTTATTTGAATTATGTTTTTAGTGGTGTATTCTTTTGACAACTATTAAATAATATTTCATTAATTCTCTCTATTTTTGTTTTAAAAGTCCTTTGGTTTCAAAGGACCAAAAGAAAAGATAGCTATGCCATAGAGTAACAAGGAATTACATTGATACTCAAAAAATTTCTACGAAATGAGCAAATAAGTGTATGCCCATTTCACAGTAACACACAAGTCAATTATATAGAACCAAACAAACAAGCTACCTCTAGCTCTAGCTCAAGAGAGTTGGCTGTGCTCGAGTACCACATATGCATCTCTTTCGACTGATAAATGCTCAAATCGAACTTCAATTAGGAATCTCAATCCCCTTCCATCTTCCCACCTACTTCACCTTTAATATCATGATCAATTCGTACCGATTCACTTTGCACTTTGGCTTCATTTTTCATGCAAGTTCTTTCCATGGTGTTTCGGCCTTAAGTTCTTCTTGGCTATTTGGCTGGCGACTCCGTGCTATGTGCGGAATCAATGGTGAGATTCAAAGGCCTCAGAGAGGGGTTTGGAGTAGGCAGAGATATTATCGGAAGGTGAGGAGGCGGGTCTCAAAGAACAATGATAAGGAGTTGGATCTCAATGTCAATATTTGCATTGAAGAAATCTTCATGAACTCGTATATGTTGCCTTGCATTGAAACACATAATTAATTTTTTTTAGAAGCGTTAATTGGAAATTCTGTATATTTTTCCATTGATCAATAACAAATAGGGAACTAAGAACTATGGGTGGTGTTAAATATATGTTTATGCAACCTATACGAGTTGCAATTTCCTTTGTGTTGGCAAAAAGCATATATTCAAATTCTTGATTATTTTCCACTTACAAAGAGTATAGATTTTTACTTGGTCATTTATGTTGATACAAGGAAAAGATCTAAATTTCTACTTTTCTTTAACAAAGTAATTAACGTTGAGAGTAATTTTTAATTGTTAAGAAGTATGTCGGGATCAAAATTACGTTTTGGCAAACTTTTGCTCCATTAAACTAAATTTTAACCATTATCGAGTCTCTATTGGAATGTTGTCCCACATCACCCAGACTTGTCCATTAGCTGCTATTTATAAGGCTCTAGTACTCCTCTCCTTAACACCTAGGTTTTAACGAGTTATTGTGCTGGGCTTTTCAACTTGGTATCATTACTTTCTTATGTTAATTTTTGTCCCGTTTTAGTTTGATTCTTTATCCGCTTAGTTCAGAATCTTAAGATTTTTTTATATACTACTTAGTTCGGCTATTGTGTTGCAGCCTTTATAAACAAGAGGTTGGAAAACCAAGAGAACATGCACCTCTGTACAAGTGTTGCGTACAAGTTTTTGACCAAGATAATAGGGAAAACCTTAGTTCAGTCGAATGAGTTTTGAGAGCCAAAGTGAATAGAAGCGAGTCAATTTCGACTTGTAGTAGTAGTCTTTTAGCTTACCCCCTTCCACTCGACCTTTCTTCGATGTGTGAATAAGGTCTTAGTATGTATGACCGTTCTAGGCAGGTCGCAATAAGCGAAGTAGGATTCGATGTTGCACCATCTTCAACTATACTTGGGATCTGGAGGGACAAGCTCTCAGGGAAGAATCTCTTTTTCATTTCCTCCACTTTGATTGGCTAGTCGATATTCCTCTCTCTGAATTGAAATTTTGATCATCCTCTTTGTACTTACTCTTTCGAAGGATCACCTACTTTGAGGGTGTGTGTGGCACACTTAGGATTTTTTCTACTTTTTATCCTTATTAGATTCTAGCTTTCAAGCTCTCCCTCTTATCAGGAAAAAAATTAGAAAAAGATCTAAGCGTGTCAAGTAGCCGCTTAAGGAAAAATATTAGAGAAAAGGCCTAATGAGCCAAATGATTTTGACATTCGTAAAGATTTTAATTCCATCATTGGAATTTTCTCTTTGAGGTTCTGAAGTGTTTTGGTTTCTCTGAGCATTCTATTGCATGGATTAATAATATCTTTGACTCAGCGAGATTCTTGGTGCTTATCAATGGGTCTCCTAAGGGGTTTTTCAAGTGTTCACGAGGTGTGCGATAGGGTGATCCCCTTTCGCCTATTCTTTTTTGTTTGGCTGAGGACTTTTTGAGTAGATATCTTTCACATTTGGTAGATTTTGGGTCGTTGGTTCTGATTTCTCCTCTGATTGGGATGCGTGCTCTGACTCACCTTCTTTATGCATATGATGATCTTCTTTTGTGCAAAGCTTCCTCTAAAAATCTACAAGTGATTTTAGATGCTTTTGAACTTTATGGTTCCCTCTCTGGACAACGAGTTAATTGGGATAAATCATCCATTTATTTTGGAAGGGGCATATTAGGGACTGAGATTACTTATTTTTTGTCACAGTCTAGAATGAGTAAGGGAGGAGATTCTATGACTTATTTAGGAGTTTCTCTCTTCGGTGTTATGCTTAGATGTTGTTGGTTGATACCTTGGGCTAATAAAATTAAAGGCAAATGAGAAACTTGGAAGGGCTTAACTTTATCTATGGCAGGCAAATTATGTCATATTAACTTAATGATCCAATGTTATTTTTGCAGTCTTTTCAAATTTATCATTTGCCTCCCTCTATTTTGAAGCATTTGAATACTGCTATCAGAAACCTCTTTTGGATAAGTTTAATTGATACTCATAAGTTTGTCACAGTGGCTTGGAAGTTTTGTCGCAAGCCTAAGGAGGAAGGTGGTATTGGCATAAAAAAACATTTACATTCTTAATAAGGCCATGTTGAGAAAACTCACTTCAAGATTGTTGACTAAGAACTCTATGGTTTTCACTTATCTTCATGCTTGTTACTTCACACAGGATCATCGATCGAGATCTTGGTATATTTCTTGTTATGTCTGGCATGGGCTAATATACCATCATTATGCACATTTGGTGCTTGAATTTAGATGGCTGGTTGGTCGACATTCCAAGGTTGGTTTTTGGATAGATAACTGGTTGGAAACTCTGTTTATTGATTTGGTAGACAATTATCACTCATTACACCCTCCTTTAAATTCCATTGTGAGACATGTGTACACTCATCCAGGGGGCTGGAGTCTCCCTATGTCATTTCATTCTTCTCATCTAGAACTCACTTCAGAGATTGAGGTAATGATAGTTAGCTCTGATGGAGACTTACTAGTTTGGACATGTTCTTTCGATGGTGTTGTTTCTTGTAAAGCTACATATGCCTCTCTTACTGAGGTTAGTAACTCCGTTAGTTGGGGTAAGAAGATTTGGAAGCCATTTATTCCACCCTAGCGGTTTATCCTCACCTGGCACTTATTTCGATGATATTGTAACATAACTTCTTTTAGATTCTGCTAATTTTTTCATTTTTGTTTTATTTTGTTAACTATTTTATTTTATTTTAATAATATGTTAGGTTGGGTTAAATGATGAAGGTGCTATGGAGGTGCCAGACTAGCTGGGATGTCCTAGTGCACCGATTGATTCTTTTCACCAAGAACCTTATATAAAAAAGTAAAAAGAGAAAAAAGGAATGAGGAGAAATTCATTACTACATGTAAAACCTCTTAAAAAAAGTGGATCATATCTTAAAAAAAGTGGATCATGAGTGTAGTACATGAGTGGAAAAAACTACATGGCAATTGTTTGATTAGCACTCACTCATGGCGGTTTCTTAGAGGCTCCCCAATTAATATATGATTTGATTTAATTTATCAAGAGTCATTTGTAGGTTACAACAAGAAAAAAATATATAAACAAAAACTTTTCGAGCTCCCAACAGGAAACAATAAAGCGCATTGCGTGCCATATCCCTGAGGTTCATTTCACGTTGGTGGTCAGTTAGTAGCGTTCACTCTATGTGCTGTCACACTTGCTTTGCTTCAATTTTTTTCTTTTAAGAATACTTCAACATTTCAATTTGAATTGATGTTATTATCAGTATTGTTTTAAAATATTATTCATGTTCCTAAAGAATTTGTATATTTGGATTTCTGTAAGAATAATAATTATACATTTTTATGGATCTTTCTTGACTGATCAAAGAGTAAGACTAATTGTGATTGTGGAAATTTTTTATTTTTGAAACTGTGATCATGGCTTTGTTTCTTAATTCAATTTTGATAATAGTATTATTATATTAATGTTTATCTGAGAAAATAAAATGTCAAACGCTCAATCTCATAGAGTTTTCTTAGTGTTTGATTAACTATAATAATTAATTGAATACGTTTATACGCTTCTCTTGTTTATCTTTATCATAATACATTTCACAACAATTTCATCTAAAATGGATGTATTTTTAGGATTTTCATTTTTTAGCATTTCTACACCCATCAAGTTATATATCATTCTTAAAATCATAAATAAATGTGTGAATAATTCATAAACTAATTTACTAAATTATTATAATGAGTGATAAAACATAAACTTGTAAATGAATGATATATAATTTGATCAATTAAAACTTGATATACAATTTGATCAGTAAGGGCGATGCCATAATTTTTTTCAAAAAAGGGCAAATGTTTATCCAAATGTCAAGTTATTTTGAGATAATAACGAAACATTTTGTCGCCAATGTTATTTGTGAAAAATGGAAGTTAAATAAGTCTAATGTATGTAATATGGTATTAACAATATACATGTCACACTCTGATGGGTTGTTAGTACTTTTACACCATTTACAACATCATCATAATTGATTTTTTTATTTAGTATATGACATTCAATAGATGCACGTATTACAAACTAAAAGGGAAGGGAGTGGGGAGAGAGTTATTGGGAGAGAGAGGAGGGAGGAAACAGTGTGTGTGTGTGTGTGTGTGTGAGGGAGAAAGAGAGAGAGCGATGGGGGAGGAGGGAGAGAGTGTGTATATGAGAGAGAGACAGGATAAGGAGGGATAGAAAGAATGTGTGTGAGAGTGGATTAATTAAGAGAGAGGGGGGGAGCTTGGAGAGGGAGATGAGAGAGTGTGTGTGTGAAAAATGAGGGACAATGAAAAAGAAAGGGGAGGGAGAGAGGGAGACAGAGAGATTCAAGAAGGGAGGGAGAGAGGGAGAGAGAGAGGGAAATAGACAAAGAGAGAGAGAGAGGAGGAGGGAGCATGAGAGGGAGATGAGAGAGAAAGAGTGTGTGAGAAAGCAGGGATAGCGAAAAAGAGAGAGGGAGGGAAGGAAGGGAGGGTGACAGAGTAATACAAGCAGGGAGGGAGGGAGGGAGAGAGGTAAGAGGGAGGGTGATAGAGAGAGAGGGAAAAGAGGGGGAGAGGAAGAAAGGGAGAAAGGGAGAAAGGGGGGAGAGAGGAGGGGGAGAGAGAGAGAGAACGAGGAAAGAGTGTGTGTGTGTGTCTTAGAGAGAGAGGGAGATAAGAAAGATGTGTGAGGGAGAGAGGGGGGGACTATATAAGTAAGAAAAAAAACAAGGTCATCCATCAAATTCCAATTCACTTCCTAATTAAAACAAAATGGCTAAGAACTATATAAGTAAGAATTTGAAATAAGTTAGTCAATTAAAAAACAACAACAGCTAAACAAAGATATATTCAAACGACTTCACAATCAAGTAAACATAAAAGATCAAATTGTTGCAATTTGCAAATCAAAATCAAATGTGTTCGACTTCAAAACATTTCTTCACAGCCTACGTGATTTACATAAATCAAGCAAAAGTTATAGAAGAAGTTATGGTCTTTCAAGCTCGACAATGTGTAAAAGATGACATTTAATAAATCAGAGAGTAGCAGTCGGTGAAAAGTTCATATTAATTCATATAAAAATGCAAGATTCATCAAATTCGACCATCTCCAAGCCAAATGAATGTCCTCATAAGGTGTAGTTTTAAGATGATCAACATAGAACCTATCTTTATAGCATTGAACAATATATCACAAGAAATATGACAGTTTTATTCCAATGAATTTAATCAACTATATAAACACAGACTAACATCCATAAATATTTTTCCTATTGATTTCTTGTTTGACTAAACACTTAACAGAATTCTAATTCTAAACAGTACTAGGAAGAAAACATTGTTCTATGGACCAAGGGGAAAATCAAATTTTCTTTCCAAAGCAAAAAAAGGTGAATGTAAAATCGGATCTCAATTAAAAAAATGATTCAATAGTTTTTTTACTTAATATTTTATATTGGATGAATGTTACAATCATAATGTTACTTTTGCTTTATACCCACCAAGCTTAAAAACAGAATGATTGTTAACCCTAGTCAAGGTGGTAATTTTGATTATGACAAATAATACGTGAACTAATATTTTAATTATGCATGTAGGTCATAAATAAAGTGAAAATATTGTTGAAAACACTTAATCTTAACTGTTTATGCAAACACTATAAAGGGCAATCAAAATCGTACAGGGAGAGATACACGCAACATATTACGAAAAACACGGCGTGTATCAAACGAACTCCAAATGGCCTAAATCAATGTTGGATGAACTCAGCACAACCTGAGAAATTTAGAATCGGACTGAACCACCTATATATCAGACCGTAGAAAATCTAACCAGATAGAATAGTATGAAATGTCAAGGAGCGGTTCATCCTTGGTCGGGTGTCTAAACCGGCTCATTTTTAGAGGGTAATTCAGCCCACCGATGGGAAAGTGGTGCGCAAATTTAAGACCGGTCTGACGGGTGCGACCGATTTTGAAATTATGGCAATTACTTGCCTAATTGTAGAAATTGGATAGACTAGTTGAAAAATCAGTGTGATTGGTGGTAAAAAAGAAAAGGTTCCTTATTTGACGACCAGTCCGTCAGATTCTCCAACCGGTATGACCGTTTTAACAGTATTTTTCAACACTATAAATACCCCATATCTTTGTCATTCCACCACACCTCTCCGTTGAAGCTCTTTAATGCATTATTCTTTGAGAGGTTTGTATTTTGAGCAAGAATTTAAGATATTTTCTAGAGAGAAGCTAGTACAAATTATGAGCGATAAATTGAGAGATCTAGTCTTTGAGAGACTGAGAAATTTTATAAGAGATTCGAAGATCTTAACTGAGCTGCATTGTAAACTTTTGATCGTGAGGAAAAAAATTTCGAGGGGGATCCTTGAAGCGTAGACGTAGGGATAAGTTTTCTCAAACCACTTAAAAATACTGTGTATATTCTCTTCCTCCCTACTCTTTTTACATTTACGTGCACTTTACTTTTCACATTGTTATTATCTTATTTATTTATTCTACGCATTTAAGCTTCCACTCATTATTTAATTGTGTAATTATATTTATTGCTTGATTGCTTGTTTTTATCAATTATTTTATTTCAAGTAAATTGTTTTCCAAATATTAAAATCTTTCTTGTAAAATATTTTCTTTAATAAAGGGGTGTTATATCGATCCTTCAGCGACATGCTTACTCTAATAAAAACACGAAGCACAACATAACAATAAAAAGGAATAAGGCATAGCTATAAAAGATAAGAATCACAAAAGTAATAGAAATATGATAATCACAATTAAAAACAACCAGATAACTCAATAGAAATATACCACTTTTCTACATTACAAAATGTACATAAAACCTAAAAGGAACCAAAAAACTCACCAAAAATAGATAGCCAAACAAACAATATACATATAATCTGCGTTGAATCCAAAAACCACAATTATAAGTGATAAGTAAAAAATTAAGTGGATAGAAAGCATATTCACAACCTCTTTTTCACAAAAAAGACCTCACGGAAAGAGCAATTTCAAAATAAAGATAAAGTAACATACAACTTTAAAGCATAGTAGTCATTTACGTTTCGGTGATCATTTTTCCAATCAGTAGCATAAACCCATTATTCATAACCAAATATGTTTCACTAAAATAACATTTCATCGCATTTGTGATTTGACAATATGATAGCTGGTATTAGAATTCCTCCATCCCTTGTTCGCTTTGTTTAATTGATTATGGACCGTCATGTATTGATAGTGGACATGAAATAAGTAAAATAAAAGATGACTAACATCCCCATACTTTGCCAATTTGATAATTAGTGGTTACGTAAAGTTCAGCAGTGGAAAATTGATTTGAAGCCAGGAAAACATAACAAAGAGGAACAAGAAGTTCCATAAAAAGACATTCAGATGAGACTTCACAATTTAGTAAAAATCAAAATCAATATCAAATGTGTTCGGCTTAAAAACATTTCATCACAGCCCACATGATTTTTTTACAAAGATATGATTAACAACCAAACAACAATTAACAATGATGTTTCTAGCTAAGTATTCTACAATAAGGTCATTCAGAATTTTACTGCATACAAAAGTCAAGTAAATGTTACAGAAGAAGTTATGGTCTTTCAAGTTCGGCAACATGTAAAAGTAATTAATAAATCAGAGTAGTAGTTGGTGAAAAGTTCATACCAATTCACAGAAACTTGCAAGATTCGTAAAATTTGATCATTACAAAACAAAATGAATATTCTCATATGATGCAATTTGAAGAAGATCAATATAGAACCTATCATTATAGCTTTGAACAATATACCACAAGACAATACCTAAAGTTCAAGTTCAAGCGAAGTTATCTTTTCAACACACAGTGTACACTTGCAATGAAATTTTATGGCAAGATCCAACTCGCAACATCTAAGCAAGAGATAAAAATGCAACCCCAAGCCTTAAACTAGCACAACAAAGATTACACTGCAAAAGACATGAAAATGCAAAGACCAACATCAATGTATGATTTAATGTAGAAAATCTTGAAGTTCATTACAAAATCATGAGGTCCTTGTCAATATAACGTTGACTTGCTTAGTTTTCATTTTAGAAAATCAAGAAGTTCATTATGAAAAAAAGTCGCAAAAAATAATCCCAGTGCATAATTGATTGTAAAGGAATACTTAAAGAAGAATAGAGGTCTAGTTGATTATTCATTGCATAAGAGAAAAACTCATACACAAATTACATGATAAGGAAGAACCATGAACAGGTGACATCCAAAAAATGATTTAATCATAGACAAGAGTATAGTCATACATAAATTAATGGTAAAGAAAATCAAACAGATTATTCTTCATGCTTTTATGCACCGACCTTATTCTTCAGTTAGTCAACAGTTGTGAAATATACATGATTTGTTTCAACACTAATTAGATAAAGATAATAGCAACAACTCCAAGAATAAACTTATTTTATTCAACACATTAAAATAAAAGGTCAAATGGTTGCAAGTTGCAAAAAAGAATCAAATGTGTTAGACTCCAAAACATTTGATCAAAGATGTAAGGATAGATCCAGGCTTAAGAAAGAAAAAAATGCACGTGAGGTGAGCAAGCGCAGATGCATTGCCCTGACAGGAAAATGAGAGGGACGAGAGAGTGTGAAAAGGCGAGGGAGCTTCAAGAGAGAGACGAAGACAATGGAGAGTATGAGTAGAGAAGATTTTTGGCTGTCTCAGGAGTCTTTCTAACTAAAATTATAGAGATTTGTCTAAAAACCAACCTATATTTTACAGAGATGTGTCTGAAAACTAACCTATAATTTACAAAGATATTTCTAAATTAACATCATTTAAAATAAATCTACATCAAGGCCATCCTACTCAAATCTAATTCTATTCCTAATTAAAACAATCTGTCTAAGAACCATATAAATAAGAAACTATCAGAAATTTGTCAATAAAAAAAGGCAACATGATCTAAAAAACTTGTGAAACTACTATCATATTTAACCCACTGACAATGAGAAACAAACATGTAAAACTAATATCATCCTTCCAATCAATAGCATTAACACATTACTAAGAACTAAATGTGTCTCACTAAAAAACATTTCATCGCATCCTTCCTATAATTTACAAAGATGTGTCTAACAACCAACCCAAATTTACAAAGATATTTCTAGCATAATATCATTTAAAATTTTTCTACATTAAGGCCATCCAGTTCCAATTCTATTCCAAATTAAAACAAATTTCCTTAGAACCACTTTAAAGAAAGAAAATTTAATAAAATATAAATATAATTAAAAATTTCCTAACAAAAATATAATTAAAGAAACGACAAGGGGTGATTGGTAAAACTCATTAGAATTTTATCTGACCCTGTACAGGGGTGAATATAACATGAGTTCATGCACGACAATTATTCTATTTAAACCAAACTAATTAAACTCAATTGTAATGAGCTAATAATCCAATATATCTTGCACTTCAAATTTTAACCTTGAACAAAGTGCTAATGTTAATAAAAGAAAACAATATTAAATTTTCATATTAAAAAACTTGCCAAATTATCTCCATCTGCTTCAAGTATAAAAAAATTACATGGTAAGGCAGAAACGAAAATAGACAACATAAAAAAATGCTTAAATCACTAAAACAAACAAACCATAGTTAATGGATGAAAGAATAGACAACTATGTCAAAAAGTAAAAGGCCGTTATGAAAAACAATAAAATTATGGAAATCTATGCATGGAATCCTAAAATTTAGAGATATCCCTACAGTTGATAAATATATTGACTTTGAAAGATGTGTAATGCAGTGTGGAAGAAACCCCCTTTGAGGACAAAAAAATCACCATTTTTACCGTTGAAGATGCACTTGAATCCTACACAAAAGTAATTTACCTAAACTAGGATATCTTTAAAAATTAAGAAGACTCCTCTAAAAATCACAAAAACAATTAAACAAATATAAAACATAAAAATATAACCTTGTAAAAATTGTGTCACTACGCGCTACAAGTAAATTTCCTCATGCTCAAGATAATCATAAACAAGTTTTCCATACCTGTCAACCAAAACCACCCCGATCTTTTTGTTATCTTTTTTTTCCTTTTCTTTTTTTTCTTTTTTTCTATTGTTATTTATTTTTTTTCTTTTTTCTTTTTCATTTTTCTTTTTCTATTCTTGTTTTCTTCTTTCCTTTCTTTTCTTCTTTCCTTTCTTTTTTTTTCTTTTTTCCTTTCTTCTGCCCTATTTTTCATCAATAAAACTAAGTTTTAGCTTCCTATAAAAAGCAACCCAAATTTGAAAAAAACCTAAAAAAATGTCATCGTTACTTTAAAGCTCCAAATGAAATAAAAACACATTGGAAATATATTAGAGTAATAGTTGACCACCTTTCATTATCACTAGTCCAAAAGTATATGAATAAGAGAAGGATCAAATCTGTCTTCATATGAGATTTTGGTATTATGTGGTTGATTTGAAAAATAATTATCAAAAGAATGAAATTATAGTTTCTTTATGAAGCATGACAAAGATTAAATAATAGAAGTTTTTCCTTTTTTTTGGGTGTAAAACCAGGTTTTTGTATCTAATATAAATAAAGTAGTGCAAGATCTATTGTGTAACACAATCTACAGAATGAATTATGACTTATTAAAAATAGTTAGATTATTTAAAATAGAATCAGTCTCTTAAAGCTAACATATAGCAAACAAGGTATGTAACATACTAAAATAGTTCATTTCGATTACTTTGTTTAAAAGAAATAGAAATAAATAAGTCAATGCAAATATAAGGAAATATATAGAACACCAGAAATTAGCTGAATATAGAGCATATAAACTAGGAATGTTGATTCCAAAAACTCATCAAATTATTACTTAACCCTGTACAGAGTCGTATATAACTTCATTTACGCACAAAGGACATTTTATTTAAACCAAACTAATTAAACTCAATCGTAATAAGCTAATAATCCAATATATCTTGCACTTAAAGTTTTAAACTTGAATCAGGTGCTAATGTTAATAAAAGAACATGATAATAAAAATAAGAAGTCTTTCCATATTAATATTCTAAATCTTGCATAATTTTCTTCATCGAATTCAAATATAAAAAGTTCTTGATAAGGCAGAAGCTACAACAGACAATATAAAAATCATGTTATAATCATAGACAAGAGTATGGTCATACATATGGTAAAGGAAATCAAAAGTCTATTCTTTAAAATCTTATGCACCCACCCTAATCTTGGCGATGTCAGTAATTGTAAAATACTATATGCTTCATTTCAAAGACAAAAAGATTATCTCCATTCGCTTCAAATAGAAAAAAATTACATGATAAGGCAGACGTGACAACATATAACATCAACAAAATATTTAAATTGCTAAAAAAAGCAACCATAGTTAATGGATGAAAGAATAGACAACTATGTCAACAAGTAAAAGGATGTCATGAAAAACAATAAAATTATGGCAATCAATGCATGGAATTAATCCTAAAATATAAAGATTCCCTACAGTTGATAAATATATTGAATTGGAAAGTTGTATATATCACTTTTCAATTTAGTTATATGTCTTTTCGCTCATACAATACGGAAGAAACCTGCTTGGTGGACAAAAAACTTCACCATTTTCATCGTTGAAGATGCGCTTGAATCCTAAAAAAAATGCAACTTATCTAACCCGAGAAGCATGCCTTAAAAAATAAGATTCCTGTAAGAACCACAAAAATAATTAAAGAAATATAAAACATAAAAGTATGACCTTATTTTTTTATCGGTGAAAGGTATATTTTTATAAACAAAAGAAAACTAACAGGGCTATACAAGTACAACCTTATGAAATATGTCACTTCGAGTTGTAAGAAAATTCTTCTAATACTCAAGATGCTTGCAAGCAAGTTTCCCATCCATACTTGTCAACCAAAAACCATCCAAACCTATTTTTTTTCCTTTTTTTTCTTCGTTTTCTTTTTTTCCTTTTTTATTTTTCTCTTTTTCTTTTTTTCCCTTCTTTCCCCTTTTTTTCCTTTTCCTTTCCCCTTTTTCTTTTTTCCTTTCTTCTGTCCTTGTCCTTTTTCATCAATAAAGTTTAGCTTGTTATAAAAAAGCGGCCCAAATCTGAAAAAATACCAAAATATGTCATGCTTAATTTAATGGTCCAAATGAAATAAAAACATATTAGAAATATATTTGATCAATAATTGATCACATTTCGTCATCATTATCCCCAATGTATATGAATAAGAGAAGGAGCTAACTATCTTCATCAATAAAGCATGATGAAATTAATGCAGGGTCCATTGTGTAACACAATCTATGGAATAAACTATGATTTCCAAAAATAGATAGATTATTTAAAATATAATCAGTCTCATAATTCTAACATACAGCAAACATATGGGTATCTACCATAGTAAAATAGTTCACTCCAATTACTTAAATTAAAAGATATTAAAATAAATAAATTAATGACAATACAAGGAAAGATATAGAACACTAGAAATTAGCTGAATATAGAGTATATACACTAGATATGTTGATTCCAAAAACTCATCAAAATTCTTACTTTACTCTGTACAGAGTCGTATATAACTTTAGTTCATGCACAAAAGGCATTTTATTTAAAACAAACTAATTAAACTCAATCGTAATGAACTAATAATCCAATATATCTTACACTTCAAGTTTTAAACTTGAAAGAGGTGCTAATGTTAATAAAAGAAAAGAGTATTAAAAAAAAGAGAAGCATTTCCATATTCATATTCTAAAATGCAGAATTATCTTCATCGGGTTCAAATAGAAAAATTACATGATATATCAGAGCTACAACAGACAACATCAAAAACATGTTTTAATCATAGACAAGTGTTAGTCATACATATGGTAAAGAAAATCAAAAGACTATTCTTCAAAAATTTGTGCACCCACATTAAACTTGGCTATGTCATTAGTTATGAAATACTATATGTTTTGTTTCAACACAAATGAGACAAATCAGATTATAGAATGAAGGATCAACATTGTTGTTTAGATAGCAGCAAGACAATATAGCTTCAATTCTTTTAATCACTTTTAACTTTCGAGCCCATGTAAAGCAAAGAGGTTGCCAACAGTTCCCAACTTTCATTCTCATATGCCCAAATAAAGTTAAGTAACATAAGACCTGATTTTATGAGAGAAAATGTGTAATATATCATATAATACATTTTTTATGATATGAGACCACATGCTTATGATAACTCTATGCGCTTGAGGGAGTTCTCTAAGTCACTCATCGAACGAGCTTACACATGTTATGTTATTTAGCCACGAGTTCTGTTATAACTGGCTCACAAAATGACTTCCATCTGTGCCAAGGTCTTTGAGTCCGGAAAAAGAGTGAGCGTCCTAAACCTTGGAAGGAAATCACAAAGGATGAATAAGGAATTGACATCCCATGTACAATGGTTGAAATACAAATCTGTAGGTACAAAAAAGGGAGGCTGATGAACATGTTCACCAATTGTATAGCCAAAGAATACAAAATGCATTTAAAGAATCTGAATATAAATTAGTTCACGCACCTTTAGGTGTTGCACAATGTACAAGTACATCAATGACTAGACCCAACTAGATTGAGTGGAGCGAGCACGGTGATCATGCATGGAAACCTACATCACTCTATATGTAACAAGTAACCATGGGACATGCACATAATTGAGGCTTCTAAAGGAATAGGGATGCTAGAGATATGCTAAAATTTCTTTACTGATTGACATAGTTAAAGCATTACTAATGTTTGGATAAAGAAGACAAACACCTCTAAGTAGGCCCACTTCTCACAAGGAAGAGAGACAATTTTCTTATTATTGCTACTATCACCACCTATCTATGTCACTTGACCAAAAGACTTCAAGACTTTAAGAAGATTCTTTGATGAGAAACTAAAGAAATGAGAAATTATAATCATGTATGTAGCTCTTGTGGAGGAATAACCATTTACACAACACATGAATGTGAAAATGATCAATGCATGTGGTGGTGCCTCATCTTTTTAAATAACAATGATAGAATAAGATGACAATAGAGAAATCGATTTGAGGAGAATCCCCAGTTCATCGAATCTCTTTTGAGCATGAGCACTTGGAAACTATTTTTTGGTAGTCTTGAACTAATGCATGGACCTCACTATTTTGTTGATGTGCATGCCATGTGTATAACTGACATGTCACGTCTGCTAACATTTTGAAAATACTAACAGCGACTGTTGGAATGGCCACATTGAAAATGTATAAATGTTTATGCTAATCTTTAGAGTTTTTAATTGCAATGGCTAAATTAAAACTTGGTATAAAATATAGTGGCCATGCATATAGTTTCCCCAAAAAAGGTACAAACTGAATCACAAAATTTAATTTGCTGTAAAAAGGTACAGTCGGTGTTTGTTGTGTGGTTGGTACCAAAGATAAAGGGTAGAGTATTAGAAGAAACTCAAAGGATAGTTTGTAAAATTGTATTCTTTCATAAAGTCTTTCAAATATATATACTATTTTAAAAAAAATCAGAAATCTATAACCCAGACCCACAATATTTTTACAATCTCAACTCCCAATTTTAATACCCAAGTCCCCTAGTCATATCAAACTTAAAATTTACAATTAATTTATATTTACAATGAAATCAACACTTCTTTCTTACTTTTTTATTCTTCTGTTTTTTGGGTTCTCACTATTTTAATGGTTAAATTCATTATAACATATACTTGAACTCTTCATGTAATCATATCAGTTACTTGAATTGTCCAAGTAGTATTGTAACCATTTTTAATAATTGTTGATATTTTCTAATAGCAAACTCTAAGTCAAATGTGTAAGACCAGTATGACACCCTTTTATAAGGGAAATATTAAAAAAGGAAGAACTTGAATTCAAAAAATGAATTGCTTGAAATAAAATAAACAAAAAAGTAAAGCAATCAAGTAATGATATTATAAACACATGTTTTAAAACAAACTACTCAAGTAGTAACTGAAAATAAAAAATGATACTTGATTTAGTACATGTTGAAAATTGAATAAATATTGCAGGGAATTGAAATTTTAAAGAAGAGAGATTCAAGATGCGATAGTTTTACGTGATTCAGGAAACCTTATCCCCACGTCCATGCTTCAGGGATCCTCCCTTGAAGATTTTCCCTCATGATCTTCTTATGGGTGAAGACTAGACATTTACAAACTATATTTGTTTATGGATTCAATTGGAAATAATGCACGGTCGAGATTTTGATATCTTACAAAACCTCTTCCTTCTTTGAATGAGTAGATCTCTCAATTTTTTGCTCACAATATCTTTTAGCTTCTCGCTAAGAATTCCCACAGATCAATGCTAAAAATACAAGCCTATAAAAAATTGGCAAACCTTACCAATATTCGTCAGAGAGGTTTGAAATGAGGAGCCTATTGGGTTATGCATAGGTGTGGAAGAGATGCACAATCCAGTGGAATGGTACATGTGGACTAGTTCCAAACATGGAAAGATTCTTTCCTTTAAAACCCACTAGTTTATCGATTTGAGGAATCAATGGGCTGGCTGTGATGATCTAAATCATCTAAATTTGAGTCGATTAAGATGTTAAACTGGAGGTGAATAGTATCTTAGTATTTTTACTAATTTAGTCTCATGGTCTGATGCAGCCTAGTTCATGAGAGGTTAAGTTTGATTCTAGAATCCTTTTGACATGGCGAGTTCTGACAACTTTGAGTTAACCATTTCAAGTTTGTTTAATATATTTCAAGTTTTTCACAATATGTTATGTCTATCTAACAATGCCGGTTTAAGATATCCTTTAATCTTTTCCAATAAACACTTACAATAAAGAGTTTTGACTTTATTTTCATTTTATTTAGAGCATAACACTTGAACAAATATTAGTCCTTATATTATTTATTATCATCAAATTTGTCACATTTATTAGGATGAACTCCCCATTTGTGATGATAACATACAATTTGTTGGAAGAAAAATATCATAATTAAATATGAGTAATTAAGAACTTCCCCTAAACGTATGTGATGCATGAATTTTTAAAAATATTAAAGAATTTTAAATTTTTAAAAATGGATACACACCCTCAATGTTATGACTTTTGACATGATTCCTCTAAAATAAAAATTATTATTAGGGATGTGCATGAGACGGTTCTGGATGAAATTTTAGGGTGTTTTATCCTGTCATAAACCAAATGGAGTAAGAAATTTCTCGTCTCATATCGTCATGTAGGAAGGAAAAAACACACACGGGATGGGTTGGTTCGTCCCGACATTCAGGCCAGGATGAACTGTTAGGAAGGAATAAAATCAAAAGGCCAAGAAGCAAAAATAAAAAAGTAGAAATAATGCCTAAAAAGTTTTTCAACATCAATTCGCAAATCAGAAATCATAATACTCTTGTTGACCCCAAATCCATAAATTAGAAACTAACTTAACTTAGAGATTTCCAAATCAAACACCAAATATGAACACAAACTAATCCTATATTAATATTCATTTTTGTTTTCTTATTAATCTAAGCCATCACAAACTAACTAAACTAATCCTATATTAGTATCGTACAACTATGGGCCGGTCTGGGCCTATATTTTAATGGGCTGGTTCAGCTAGTTTTGTAGCCTTAGTACAAAAGAGCTCGTTTTACAATTTGCATGTGTTCGTGATGTGCTTGGGCTTGAGACCCTTCTTCCCTCTACCCGCCCTTACTTGGCTTGGGTCCTATATGGTTGATTAAGGATAGGTTGACTCCAATCTAAATGAAAGATTACTTCGATCAAAATGTATGATCACTCTGATACCTCACATATTTTAATTATCTAATGTAAAATATAATAATTTACATTAAGGTATGTAAATAGCCTACATTATCTATAAGAGAAGCAAGTTCCTTGCACCATCAATGGCCTTTCATGCTTTGAAGTAACATATTGTCACACTGGCACAATAATAGGATATCATTCCCATCTCTCGTTGTTCCTCAGCAATCCGATTGTATTTCTTGTTATGACTGTGTAGATAACCCACTAATGTCCATATGCTGAAAGTCGGATTCTCTTATCTTGCTTCCTTGTATTTTCATCACTTTCAATTACAAGCCTACAATAGTTTTTACCAACATGAGGGATTATCCAAACTCAAAGGTCATGCAAGGGAATAAACTTGTCTTACCTCCAGTAATCACATGTGTCAGATTCAGACTCTCCACCAAACCAGCTAACCTAGAACAAACACAATGTAACCCACACATTAGTCTAATATCACAAGTGTTGTGAAGTATTATATATTATTATTAAGCAACCATTTTTTTTATAACCCATGTATTCTGGCTTTGTCTGACTAGTTCCTCATATTTTTAGTTCAACATATGTGTCTAAATGAAAATTTATTGTGGATTCAGTCATTTACAAACCTTTCTCATACAAACTAATGGGTTACACCCGCCACATAATTAATCAGGAATCACAAAACTCTCAAGCATCCTTGAAATTTCTTGAATCGAAGAGCTAATAAAAGAACAGTAAGAAGCAGAATATTCCATGTGGAAAGGTTAAATATAGAAATCATATAATGCAGGTTACTTTAAGGTCTACACTTTTACTTCTCAGACATATTTCAATATATATCAGAAGGTTTGCAATTGCTAAATAAGTATTTTTGATAATCTCTAACCCTTCTCTCAAAGAAGTTTGCCTTTCCTCTGTCCATCAACCAAGTTAACAAGATGAGATATCAATAAGATAATATCTCTGATGGGAACTTATCTAATGAAATCAAGCATGTCAAAAATGTAGAAAAATAAAGAATGATAACTTTGACAAAGGAAAAATAAGAGAGAAAAATAGTCAAAATTCAAGGTCACATAAAAAACATAACTATCACTTGACAAGCATATGAAGGAAACAAATGTATATAAAGTCTTTAGAAAAACGTCTCATAACATAATCATCTAATGGACAAGGAATTTCCAAATAACATTCTAAGATCAAAATGTTATCACTCGGTTAAGAAATTCCAGGTTCTAATTGGCTCCTTGTGGAATTCTATTGTTACAGTGACTACTTGAAAACCAATGCAGGTCCCATATTAATATAACTGCTAAAAATATGTAGCTCTCGAAGTAAAGAACAAATAGGATAGGACACACATGCTTTAAGAGGTCAATAATCAAATAGATATGTGTTTCTTTAGCAGTGAAGAAGAACTTGGTGAGGAGAAGCCGTTGCGAAGGGAGTTGTTGGGTATGAAAAAGGAAGCTCATAAAATTCAACATAACAATATCCTTCTTGTCTTTAGATCTAATGCGCCTATGAAGCACACTATGCACAAAAAATTTTCAATTATATCATGAGGAGATCACAAGTACCGTCACATGATGAGCACTAGACTACCATTGGAGAAAAAATGTCCCCTTTAAAATCATGATAATAAAGATTATTTATGCATTGATGGAGACATGATACAATATGCACAATAAGTCCTTAAAACCAACAATTTATACTGGCCCTACAAGTGTGTGTCACAAAAATCTAATTCGTGCACTTTCAGAGTGATATATAAATAAAAATACAGAAAAGAAAATAGTAAACAAGTTAGCTTGAATGTTTCTCAGTTCAATCAAACACTTACAATACTTGCTCGATTGACATTTAGTGATCTCTTACAAAGTATACACTCGCAAGAGTTAATCTCACAATTTTAAGTCACAAAGATAATCTTGCTCACTCAAAAACTTTGCAAGGTAAAAAGTCCAAAAAACTTTCTAGTGACTTAAGTGAGCATGAAATTATAAAGAGGATAGAAAGAATTGAAGTTATTGATGTGTGTTAAAATGAAGATGAGGTTTATAGACTTCAAAATGTACAAGTGAGCAATGTGTGCAAAATGTGATAACCAATAATGTGAAAAATGTGATAGGCACCACGTGAAAAATGTGAAAGGAAACAATGTGAAAAATGTTCTATGAAAAAATGTGAAATGTGTGATAGGAAATTTATGAGTGACCGATTTAATTTAAGAATCATTATCCTTAAAAAATTGAGCTTATTAATATCAAAGAAATTAAGCTCCTAGAAACGTTACATAAAAAATAAAATATATATATTTATGATCCTCAATTTTCATATATTTACAACATTTGTTACAGTCCACACAGCAGAGTTGGAATATATATAATAAATTTGAGTTGAATCAGTTAAAAAGCATGCGCTTCACACGTGTGTAATTTGAAAATATATACATATACTTTGGAATTAATATTAACGTTAATGTAAATATATTAGACTTAAAAACTATTCTAGATCTAAAGAAAAAATGACACATTATGTCAAAAAAATTATTTTCTCATATTTACAGTTAAACAGATGAGATAGGTTAGTGTGGTTAGTTAAAAGCTTCCACACCCATAAATAACATATAAGACATCTTGAGTTCGAATTATACTACTTAGAAAAAGACTTTACCATGATCGATGAGTCAAAGTTAGACTTTACTTGAAAATACATTTTAATAAGGTACTAACAAACAAATATAATATAACTTTCACGGGTTTTGTCTATTTAATTTGGTTAGAAATGAATAGTAGATATTTTGATGGGGATATGAGAGATAGTAATACTAATTTCTTATGTATAGTTAGGATGATTAGAGAGAGGGCATGGTCTTTTAGGAAGATAGAGAATTCATCTGTTAATCATAAAATTGAGTAGACATAGGGGTTGCTTGAGATTTTTTTAGTAAGTTAGGAATTTGATGCTTTTGAACTTCGTCTGTCTTTTGTTTACATGGGTGATACCTCTTGTATAGTGTATTTCTTTTAGTTGAATATATTTGCCTTTAACAAAAATAATAATATGACGTCACAGTACCGAATGTGTAACTATCCTCACATATTCAAAATTTAGAAATTTATATATAAAATTCTCCTTCAATATATAAAATTTCTAATTAGGAAGATTAGAAGTTGGCAAAGATCTTTAAGGCCACATATTATGTGTATACTATGAGCATGCGAATAGTTTATACAGTTTCATTTATTATAAATTATATTGATTCATTTATTAAAAAATTAATAACTTTCTTGTTGACAATGAACTACATTAGTTATAAACTTAATTATTTTCTTGATTTTTGACTTTGAAAAGGGATTTTCATTAAAGTCATGAATTTTTTAGAACTNCACATATTATGTGTATACTATGAGCATGCGAATAGTTTATACAGTTTCATTTATTATAAATTATATTGATTCATTATACACCGGTTAAAAAATTAATAACTTTCTTGTTGAAAATGAACTACATTACTTATAAACTTAATTCTTTTCTTGATTTTTAACTTTGAAAAGGGATTTTCATTAAATTAATGAATTTTTTAGAACTTTCAAATTAACTCTTATAATAAACACGTATAGTTCAAGAATTTTCAAGTTTAATTTATATATGTCACGAATGCATGATGATAATGAATATATAGTTCTTAAACTAATAGGAGGTGAATGAATCTATTATAGGTATAAATTGAAAAAGTATTATTATAAAAAAATATAGTATAACTGTAGACAAAATTGAAGGTTTGTCCGTTGAAATTGCATTATTTCATTAAATCAAAATAGAGATACTGTAATTCTTTAGCAAATCATATAAAATTGCATCTATCTATAAGACATGTATTCAATAATAATATATTAAGAGTAACACGACACAATAGTCATTTTATAAATATTTAGGCATAATTTATTATTTCAATACTACTTTTATGATTTGACATGCTTAAATGTGACTGGTTGGCACATATACTTATACATACATTAAATATGTTTATTTAATAAAATTAAATACAAATATATTAATTATTCTTATTAATATATTAAATATTAATTTTAATTGATAATAATAGGTTAAGTATCACATGAGAAGAAAAACATTGCTATCTTTTATTATTTGATAACCTTCAATGCGATCAACTGACACATATTTCCACATACATTGAACCGATTCACCAAATAAAATGAAATAAAAATACATTCACCAAATAAATTGAAATAAAAATACTTAATTATTTTGATTGATATATTAATTATTAATTTTTATTTAAGAATAAATTATTATGATACTTTTCAAATTTCTTGTGTTTATTGATTCTCTAATTTTGACTCATTTTTTTAAAAACTTAACTTTGTCTTTTACACTCAATTGTTCTGTTCTTTTTTTTTTATATAAATAAATTTTATTTTTGTTCTCATTTGTATGTATGTTAATTCATCACTACTACTCACTAAGTCAGACTGTGAAGTCAAGGATTCCAGGCTGTCAAAAGGTAGAGAGAAGGTAGACGACATTGAAAGACACTAAGGACACGAAAACAACTGAAGATGACGAGGGAGTCAAAGAAGGACCATATTCGGTCAAGGGGATTATTTTACCTCCACGATTTGGCTAACAAACTCTATCTTAATGAATATTTGTTTTATCTTATTAAGTATATGTAAAATGGACTGAAGTAGAATACCTATAAATATCTCCCATTATATCGAGAAAAGGGCAATTGAATGTGTACGAACTCCCACTTTTATACACAAATTTCTTAGTCTTTTATTCACATTATATACATTCGATATTCTTGAAATTAGTAGAGAGAAAATCCATTTACAACATCCATTCAAAGGAATAAACCCTAATTTTCATGCAAGTGCTGCCATTTCGACGCTCAAGGCCTTCATCTTTCACGATTAGAAGACCACGATCATGGACAATGCGCTTCCTAGCAATAGTTGAAGAGCTTCGGGTCATGGATGGAGAGTTTTTTTTGCCACAAATGGAGCTTTATGCTATGCGTAGATGACTTCGCAACAATGGATGGTGAATTTCATGGCCTAGGAGAGATAAGCTTCATGCAATCATGTGTCTAGTGAACATCAACTAGAACGAGAACCAAGGCATCAATCGCAAGAAGATGAAGATCTGGAAAACCATTAATAATAGAGTGTAAATATATTATATATAGTAGTATGTCCTTGTACATATAGATATATTAAAAAAGATTGATGACGACACAATGATAACAGTTAGATGAGTATGAAAGATATATAATTTTAACCAACTACCAAATTAAGTGAGACGAAAATAACCATTTGCAATTCAATTAAGCAAAATTCTTTTTTATGAAAACGAAATCAAGTAAATATGTCTTTAGCTCACATAGTCTACAGAAAATGACAACTAAAGCCAACTTTCAAGCTCAAACTATAAAAATGGTCAGAAAACATTTCTAGTTCAACAAGGCCGATTAGTCCTCATATCTTGACGAAGTCGTGATGCAATGTGAACACTCCATAGGTCCACCATATCATCCTTTAGAAATCTCAAATGATTATGTTGTTGACCATTTGAGACTTTCACCCATTGAAGGTCCAAATCCTCCACTTCAAGATGCAACTCACCCACAATTTGATAGTGATAATACTGAGTCATATTTCTCTCATACTGATGTTCAAATGGAAGTCTATTGGGCTGATAATAAAGAAAATTCTTATTGGAATGTGCTTTCTACTAGACAAGGAAAAAAGATAATAAAAATATTGTTATCATAGCCAACACACCCAAGACCAAGGCTTTTCAACAAGCTTTTAAATTGTAGAGGTATTATAGATTGTGAGATTCAACGAGCTTTGAAAGAATTTTGTTTTAAGCCAGATTTTGTTTGCATCGCCGAACCTTTTTGTTGCTTCGATTCAGTTACCTCTACTTTACGTAGCTCCCTTCGGTTACATTACATTTGTTCCAATGCCAGCGTTTATCCTCAATTAGGGATCTTTAGATGTTTCCTAAACCAGTCCTCGTATTCTGACAAAGTCCAACAATGATGATGTAAATGTGAACACTCCATTAGCTCCCGCAGATGATCCTTTAGAGGTTTCAATTCTGTCATTTCAGGTTGATCAAAATAATGTACAAATCTCAAATGATCATGTTGTTGACCATTTGAGACTTTCACCCATTGAAGGTTTGAATCCTCCCCTTTAAGATGCAACTCACCCAGAGTTTGATAGCGAGAATACTTAGTCAGATTTCTCTCACACTGATGTTCAAGGGGAAGTCTCTTGCGCTGATAAGAAAGAAAGTTCTGATTGGAAGGTATTTCTGCCAGACAAGGCAAAAAGAATAACAAAAATGTTGTTATCATAGCCAACACACACAAGACTAGGGTTATTCAACAAGTTTTGAAATTGTAGAGGTATTACAAATTGTGATACTCAACGAGCTTTGAAAGAATTTTGTTTTCATCATAAGCCGTATTTTGTTTACAACACCAAACCTTTTTGTAACTTCAATTCAGTTGCTTCTACTTTATGGAGCTCCCTTGGGTTACATTACATTTGTTCCAATACCATCATTTTTTCTAAATTATGGATCATTAGATCTTCTGCTATTCAAGATACTATGGTCATTTTATCTCATATCCAATATGTTACTAATTCTACTAGTTTAGGTGGTTTTACCGAATGAATTTCTTTTGTCTATGGTAGTGTGAATTATATCAAGCATAGATCTATTTAGAGTTCCTACCTGCATTAGGAGCCGTCGAGGTATGGTTCTTTCTCGTTTGGATAGGGCTCTTTGCTCTACTTCGTTCCTTGATACTTGGTCTGAGGTCACTTGAATTACTCTACCGATATTACAATCTGATCATCATCCATTCATGGTTTCTTCTTTTACGATAATCTCTTCAGGAAATCCCCATTTTAGATTTCGGTGCTTATCAATGGATCTCCTAAGGGCTTTTTCTGATGTTCGCGAAGTGTACAACATGGTGATCCCCTTTCCCTTCATCTTTTTTGTTTGGATGAAGACTTTTTCAGAATATATCTTTCACAGCTGGTAGATCCAGGATCGTTGTTTCTGATTTCTTCTCTAATTGGGATGCGTGCTCCGACTCAGTTTCTTTACGCAGATGATTTTCTTCTTTTTTCAAAGCTTCCTCTAAAAATCTACAAGTGATTTTTCATGAGGAGCAATACCTCCTCTGAAGATCCCTGTGGTATCTCACTTTTTAAATAATCTTTCACTTCCTATAGAATGTTTTTTAATGAGGTTTTATTACTCTTGTTACTTTTATTCATAATTCTTGTGAATTAATATTCACAGGTATTTTGGTATCCTATTCAACCAGATACCATAAAGGTTTTTGAATCTCATTAATATAGTTTTTGGTTATAAATTATGCCTCTTATAAAGAGATTTTCTTGGCATTTTGTAAATGGTATTTTTTTACAATCAATTTATATTTACGTACCTATTTAAACATTCAAAATTAATACATTACTAGACTAAAAGACATTCAAACATCATTTCATTTTCACAAAATTTTATCTATATGGATCATCCATAATTATAATCTAAAACTATTAGTACTTAGTCTACTAATACAACGTTCTGTTAAAAAAACAAACAAACATCTAAAAGTTTCACAGGCGCTGTAAAATAACTTCAAATTTTCACTGCTCAAATCTTCAAAATTTGATGGCATGTTGAAAAGCCTCAAGGGGTTGTAGGTTTTCATTTTAAATAAAATATATAGTCATTGCACTTGTTTAAATTTCTCACAACTAATATGCACTACATTGAGCAAGATATATTGAAAGCCAGATTCATAGCAACATAAAGTAGTGGACGCTCATTATGGAATTGATCAACAACATTTCCAAAGCTCATGGAGGTGTATCCGTATTTGGAGGAGTAGGTGAACGTACTCATGAAGGAAATGATCTTTACATGGAAATGAAAGAATCTGGAGTAATTAATGAACAAAATATTGTAGAATCAAAAGTGTCTCTAGTCTACGGTCAGATGAATGAACCGTCGGGAGCTCGTATGAGAGTTGGTTTAACTGCCTCAACTATGGCGGAATATTTCCAAGATGTTAATGATCAAGACGTGCTTCTATTTATCGACAATATCTTCTGTTTCATCCAAGCGAGATCCGAAGTATCTGTCTAGACCTGTCACAACCTGGATTATATAAAAACAAATTTTTATCATTATAGTAGCTCAGGATTAAGATACACCAAAAAATATTAAAGGGGAGGCACTCCTTATAAATTATCATGTTGTAGGAGTAATTGGTTGCTTACTAGTCAGGCAGACAATAAGGTGTGAACATTGTAAGATTTAGATGATTCTTACCATCTGTCAGTGACTCATGCATTTTCATTTGTAAGATTAAATGTGATTTCTTCACACTTTCACATACTTAAAGAAAAATAACCTTAATCCTCCAAAACTCTTTCCTCCTAGCGAAGTAAACAATCTAAATTCGAAGGTATTCAATAATTAGTTCTTAGACTAGCTATACGAGTTCAAATTAAGGAATGTCATTCTTTCAATTAATCATATTGGCCAGACTATTACAAACTTGAAATACAAATCCAAGAGAATTGACCACAAATATGTCAAGAAACTTTCCCTACAAGAAAACAGATCGAAGATATTTAAAAGTACCGGTGCACAAGGGCTTGAACAATTTAAATCTCCAATTAATCCGAAAATGAATACAAATATTCTATACCTTAAGATGTGTTGCAGCATCTAGAAATATAAACTCCTATTATGAAATATAATAAAGGTCTTATTATCAATCATCTTCCTCAGAGCGGGTATATAGATTTCATGACAGCTATTCCTTATTTAAACCTTGATAATGGATGCACCAGCTTGGAAAGAACTTGAATCAATGATTACTCATTAGTGCTGGCCATAAAAACTGAACTTCAGATGACAAATGATGTGAACGATAATAAATTAGGCCATGCAAATCTCAAATGCACACAAAAGTTTCACTATGCTCCTCTCTAGCAAGCCAAAGACAACATTTACTTATTTTCCATTCAAAGTCACTCTCAGTGGATAAGAATTGTATGTTCAAAAACATTTAAGTTAATAATATGATGAGACCATAGACTCGCTGATGCAAAAAGAACATCATCATTGATATGATATACAATAGAACTAGACGATCATGAATTTCATCCATCATTTTAGTTGAAATTTGAATCATGATAAAATTTCCAATCCGGAAATTTTGACACTTCAGTTTGTGACACTTTTGCATTCAGTTCGTGAAGCAGACTCTTTTAATATTGGCACAATGCAAAGTTCAATGGAAGAACTTTTGACACTTCAGTAGTTTTATGTTTTGAGTAGTCATTCGAAAACCTTGCGTATCTTGAAGTTTTTTGGCATCCTCCCCCATCAGGTTGGATTAAGGTGAATACTGATGGAGCAGCTTTTGATAGTCCTGGGCGTGCAGGTTGTGAAGGTTTTTTCTGAACGTCTAGATGATTTGTTAAGAGTTGTTACGTTATTCACCTTGGCATATGCTTTACTTCTGAGGCTGAGCTAGCTATTACTACCCATGCGATCATTTATGCTTCGACCTTTAGATGGAGATAATTATGGTTGAAAAGTGATTATGTTTATGTGGTGGTCATTGTTCGTACTAGATCTTGTAATGTCCTTTGGCATTGGCGTACTGCTTGGAATAAATGTTTAAATTTAATCGATTAGATGGACTTTGTTGTCACTCACATTTATCGGGAGGGTAACCATGTTACAGATTATTTGGCAACCAGAGCCCCCAGTATTGTTACTCCAACTTGGTTGTGAAATGCTCTGGATTGTTATTTTTCATTTATTTCTGATGATATTGTAATATAACTTCTTTTAGGTTCTGCTAATTTGTTTCCTTTTTGTTTTATTTTGTTAACTATTTTATTTTATTTTAATAATATGTTAGGTTGGGTTAAATGATGAAGGTGCTATGGAGGTGCCAGACTAGTTGTGATGTCCTAGTGCACCTATTGATTCTTATCACCAAGAACCTTTTATAAAAAAGTAAAAAGAGAAAAAAGGAATGAGGAGAAATTTACTACCACATGTAAAACCTCTTTAAAAAAGTGGATCATGAGTGTCGTACATGAGTGGAAAAAACTACATGGCAATTGTTTGATTAGCACTCACACATGGCGGTTTCTCAGAGGCTCCCCAATTAATATATGATTTGATTTAATTTATCAAGAGTCATTTGTAGGTTACAACAAGCAAAAAATATATAAACAGAAACTTTTCAAGCTCGCAACAGGAAACAATAAAGCGCATTGCGTGCCATATCCCTGAGGTTCATTTCACATCGATGGTCAGTCAGTAGCGTTCACTCTATGTGGTGTCACACTTGCTTTGCTTCAATTTTTTTCTTTTAAGAATTACTTCAACATTTCAATTTGAATTAATGTTATTATCAGTTTTTATTGTTTTAAAATATTATTCATCTTCCTAAAGAATTAGTATATTTGGATTTCTGTAAGAATAATAATTATACATTTTTGTGGATCTTTCTTGACTGATCAAAGAGTAAGACTAATTGTGGTTGTGGAAATTTTTTTTTAACTGTGATCATGGCTTTGTTTCTTAATTCAATTTTGACAAAAGTATTATTATATTAATGTCTATCTGAGAAAATAAAATGCCAAACGCTCAATCTCATAGAGTTTTCTTAGTGTTTATACGCTTCTCTTATTTATCTTTGACAACAATTTCATCTAAAATGGTTGTATTTTTAGGATTTTCATTTTTTAGCATTTCTACACCCATCAAGTTATATATCAATCTTAAAATCATAAATAAATGTGTGAATAATTAATAAACTAATTTACTAAATTATTATAATGAGTGATAAAACACAAACTTGTAAATGAATGATATATAATTTGATCAATTAAAACTTGATATACAATTTGATCAGTAAGGGCGATGCCATAAATTTTCAAAAAAGGGCAAATGTTTATCCAAATGTCAAGTTATTTTGAGATAATAATGAAACATTTTGTCGCCAATGTTATTTATGAAAATTGGAAGTTAAATAAGTCTAATGTATGTAATATGGTATTATACATATACATGTCACACTCTGATGGGTTGTTTGTACTTTTACACCTTTTACGACATCATCATAATTGATTTTTTTATTTAGTATATGACATTTAATAGATGCATGTATTACAAACTAAAAGGGAAGGGAGGGGGGAGAGAGTTATTGAGAGAGAGAGAGGAGGGAGGAAACAATGTGTGTGTGTGTGTATGAGGGAGAAAGAGAGAGAGTGATGGGGGAGGAGGGAGAGAGTGTGTATATGAGAGAGAGACAAGATAAGGAGGGATAGAAAGAATGTGTGTGAGAGTGGATTAATTAAGAGAGAGAGGGGGGGGAGTTGGAGAGTTAGATGAGAGAGTGTGTGTGTGAAAAAGGAGGCACAATGAAAAAGAAAGGGGAGGGAGAGAGGGAGACAGAGAGATTTAAGAAGGGAGGGAGAGAGGGAGAGAGAGAGGGAAATAGATAAAGAGAGAGAGAGAGGAGGAGGGAGCATGAGAGGGAGATGAGAGAGAAAGTGTGTGTGAGAAAGGAAGGATAGCGAAAAACAGAGAGGGAGGGAAAGAAGGGAGGGTGACAGAGTGATACAAGCAGGGAGGGAGGGAGGGAGAGAGGTAAGAGGGAGGGTGATAGAGAGAGAGGGAAAAGAGGGGGAGAGGGAGAAAGGGATAAATGGGGGAGAGAGGAGGGGTGAGAATTAGAGAGAGAATGAGGAAAGAGTGTGTGTGTGTGTCTTAGAGAGAGAGGGACATAAGAAAGATGTGAGAGGGAGAGAGAGGGGGGACTATATAAGTAAGAAAACAAACAAGGTCATCCATAAAATTCCAATTCACTTCCCAATTAATACAAAATGGCTAAGAACTATATACGTAAGAAATTGAAACAAGTTAGTCAGTTAAAAAACAACAACAGCTAAACAAAGATATATTCAAATGACTTCACAATCAAGTAAACATAAAAGATCAAATTGTTGCAATTTGCAAATCAAAATCAAATGTGTTCGACTTCAAAACATCTCTTCACAGCCTACGTGATTTACAAAAATCAAGCAAAGGTTATTAAAGAGGTTGTGGTCTTTCAGGCTCGACAATGTGTAAAAGATGACATTTAATAAATCTGAGAGTAGCAGTCGGTGAAAAGTTCATATTAATTCATATAAAAATGCAAGATTCGTCAAATTCGACCATCTCAAAGCCAAATGAATGTTCTCATAAGGTGTAGTTTTAAGATGATCAACATAGAACTATCTTTATAGCATTGAAAAATATATCACATGAAATATGACAGTTTTATTCCAATGAATTTAATCAACTATATAAACACAGACTAAGATCCATAAATATTTTTCCTATTGGTTTCTTGTTTGACTAAACACTTACCAGAAGTCTAATTCTAAACAATACTAGGAAGAAAACATTGTTCTATGGACCAAGGGGAAAATCAAATTTTCTTTCCAAAACAAAAAAAAAGTGAAAGTAAAATCGGATCTCAATTAAAAAAATGATTCAATAGTTTTTTCACTTAATATTTTATATTGGATGAATGTCACAATCATAATGTCACTTTTGCTTTATACCCACTAAGCTTAAAAACAAAATGATTGTTGACCCTAGTCAAGGTGGAAGTTTTGATTATGACAAATAATACGTGGACTAATATTTTAATTATGCGTGTAGGTCATAAATAAAATGAAAATATTGTTGAAAACACTATAAAGGGCAATCAAAACCGTACAGGGCGAGATACACGTAATATATTAGGAAAGACACGACGTGTATCAAACGAACTCCAAATGGCCTAAATCAATGTTGGATGAACTCAGCACGTCCTGAGAAATTTAGAATCGGACTGAACCACCTATATATCAGACCGTTGAAGATCTAACCTGATAGAATAGTATGAAATGTCAAGGAGCGTTTCATCCTTGGTCGGGTGTCCAAACCTGCTCATTTTTAGAGGATAATTCAGCCACACCGATGGGAAAGTGGTGCGCAAATTTAAGACCGGTCTGACGGGTGCGACCGATTTTGCAATTATGGCAATTACTTGCCTAATTGTAGAAATTGGCCAGACTAGTTGAAAAATCAGTGTGACTGGTGGTAAAAAAGAAAAGGTTCCTTATTTGACGACCGGTCCATCAGATTCTCCAACCGGTATGACCGTTTTAACAGTATTTTTCAACACTATAAATACCCCATATCTTTGTCATTCCACCACACCTCTCCGTTGAAGCTCTTTAATGCATTATTCTTTGAGAGGTTTGTATTTTGAGCAAGAATTTAAGATATTTTCTAGAGAGAAGCTAGTACAAATTGTGAGCGATAAATTGAGAGATCTAGTCTTTGAGAGACTGAGAAATTTTATAAGAGATTCGAAGATCTTAACTGAGCTGCATTGTAAACTTTTGATCGTGAGGAAAAAAATTTCGAGGGGGATCCTTGAAGCGTAGACGTAGGGATAAGTTTTCTCGAACCACTTAAAAATACTGTGTATATTCTCTTCCTCCCTACTCTTTTTACATTTACGTGCACTTTACTTTTCACATTGTTATTATCTTATTTATTTATTCTACGCATTTAAGCTTCCACTCATTATTTAATTGTGTAATTATATTTATTGCTTGTTTTTATCAATTAGTTTATTTCAAGTAAATTTTTTTCCAAATATTAAAATCTTTCTTGTAAAATATTTTTCCTTAATAAAGGGGTGTTATATCGATCCTTCAGCGACATGCTTACTCTAATAAAAACACGAAGCACAACATAACAATAAAAAGGAATAAGGTATAGCTATAAAAGATAAGAATCACAAAAGTAATAGAAATATGATAATCACAATTAAAAATAACCAGATAACTCAATAGAAATATACCACTTTTCTACATTACAAAATGTACATAAAACCTAAAATGAACAAAGAAACTCACCAAAAATGGATAGCCAAACAAACAATATACATATAATCTGCGTTAAATCCAAAAACCACAATTGTACGTAAGTAAAAAATTAAGTGGATAGAAAGCATATCCACACCCTCTTTTTCACAAAAAAGACCTCAAGGAAAGAGCAATTTCAAAATAAAGATGAAGTAACATACAACTTTAAAGCATAGTAGTCATTTACGTTTCGGTGATCATTTCAGATTTTTAAAAGAAATCCACATTAAGACCAACTAGCTCTAATCCAATTAGCTAATTAAAACTATGTATCTAAGAACTATATAAATAAGAAACTATCAGAAATTTGTCAATAAAATAATACAAAAGGACTTAAACAAACATGGGAAACTACCATATATCATCCTTAACCCGCAAACAATGAGAAACAAACATGTCAAACTAATATCATCTTTCCAATCAATAGCATAAACCCATTATTCATAACCAAATATGTTTCACTAAAATAACATTTCATCACATTTGTGGTTTGACAATATGATAGCTGGTATTAGAATTCCTCCATCCCTTGTTCGCTTTGTTTAATTGATTATGAACCATCATGTATTGATAATGGACATGAAGTAAGTAAAATAAAAGATGACTAACATCCCCATACTTTGCCAATTTGATAATTAGTGGTTACGTAAAGATTAGTAGTGGAAAATTGATTTGAGGGTAGGAAAACATAACAAAGAGGAACAAGAAGGTACAAAATAAGACATTCAGATGAGACTTCACAATCTAGTAAAAATCAAAATCAAAATCAAATGTGTTCGGCTTATAAACATTTCATCACAGCCCACCTGATGTTTTTACAAAGATATGATTAACAATCAAACAACAATTAACAATGATGTTTCTAGCTAAGTATTCTACAATAAGGTCATTCAGAATTCTACTGCATACAAAAGTCAAGTAAATGTTATAGAAGAAGTTATGGTCTTTCAAGTTCGGCAACATGTAAAAGCATTTAATAAATCAGAGTAGTAGTTGGTGAAAAGTTCATACCAATTCACATAAACTTGCAAGATTCGTAAAATTTGATCATCTCAAAACAAAACGAATATTCTCATATGGAGTAGTTTTAAGAAGATCAACATAGAACCTATTATTATAGCTTTGAACAATATACCACAAGACAATACCCGAAGTTCAAGTTCAAGCGAGGTTATCTTTTCGACAAACAGTGTACACTTGCAATGAAATTTTATGGCAAGATCCAACTCGCAACATCTAAGCAAGAGATAAAAATGCAACCCCAAGCCTTAAACTAGCACAACAAAGATTACATTGCAAAGACATGAAAATGCAAAGACCAACATCAATGTATGATTTAATGTAGAAAATCTTGAAGTTCATTACAAAAGCTTGAGGTCCTTGTCAATATAACGTTGACTTGCTTAGTATTCATTTTAGAAAATCAAGAAGTTCATTATGAAAAAAAAATCTCAAAAAATAATCCCAATGCATAATCGATTGTAAAGAAAAACTTAAAGAAGAATAGAGGTCTAGTTGATTATTCATTGCATAAGAGAAAAACTCATACACAAATTACATGATAAGGAAGAACCATGCACAGGTGACATCCAAAAAATAATCCCAATGATTTAATTCATGGTAAAGAAAATCAAACAGATTATTCTTCATGCTTCTATACACCGACCTTATTCTTCAGTTAGTCAACAGTTGTGAAATATACATGATTTGTTTCAACACTAATTAGATAAAGATAATAGAAACATCTCCAAGAATAAACTTATTTTATTCAACACATAGAAATGAAAGGCCAATGGTTGCAATTTGCAAAAAAGAATCATATGTGTTAGACTCCAAAACATTTGATCAAAGACGTAAGGATAGATCCAGGCTTAAGAAAGAAAAAAATGCACGTGAGGTAAGCAAGCGCAGATGCATTGCCCTGACAGGAAAATGAGAGGGACGAGAGAGTGTGAAAAGGTGAGGGAGCTTCAAAAGAGAGACGAAGACAATGGGGAGTATGAATAGAGAAGGTTTTTGGCTGTCTCAGGAGTCTTTCTAACTAAAATTATAGAGATTTGTCTAAAAACCAACCTATAATTTACAGAGATGTGTCTGAAAACTAATCTATAATTTACAAAGATATTTCTAAACTAACATCATTTAAAAGAAATCTACATCAAGGCCATCCTGCTCAAATCTAATTCTATTCATAATTAAAACAATCTGTCTAAGAACCATATAAATAAGAAACTATCAGAAATTTGTCAATAAAAAAAGACAACATGATCTAAAAAACTTGTGAAACTACTATCATATTTAACCCACTGACAATGAGAAACAAACATGTCAAACTAATATCATCCTTCCAATCAATAGCATTAACACATTACTAAGAACTAAATGTGTTTCACTAAAAAAACATTTCATCGCATCCTTCCTATAATTTACAAAGATGTGTCTAACAACCAACCAAAATTTACAAAGATATTTCTAGCATAATATCATTTCAAAAATTTCTACATTAAGGCCATCCAACTTTAGTTCCAATTCTATTCCAAATTAAAACAAATTTCCTTAGAACCACTTTAACGAAAGAAAATTTAATAAAATAAAAATATAATTAAAAATTGCCTAACAAAAATATAATTCAAGAAACGACAAGGGGTGATTGGAAAAACTCATTAGAATTTTATCTGACCCTGTACAGGGGTGGATATAACATGAGTTCATGCACGACAATTGTTCTATTTAAACCAAACTTATTAAACTCAATTGTAATGAGCTAATAATCCAATATATCTTGCACTTCAAGTTTTGACCTTGGAAAAAGTGCAAATGTTAATAAAAGAAAACAATATTAAATTTTCATATTAAAAAACTAGCCAAATTATCTCCATCTGCTTCAAATATAAAAAAATTACATGGTAAGGTAGAAGCGAAAATAGACAACATAAAAAAATGCTTAAATCGCTAAAACAAACAAATCATAGTTAACGGATGAAAGAATAGACAACTATGTCAAAAAGTAAAAGGCCGTCATGAAAAACAATAAAATTATGGAAATCTATGGATGGAATCCTAAAATTTAGAGATATCCCTATAGTTGATAAATATATTGACTTTGAAAGATGTGTATACCACTTTTAAATTCAGTTATAAGTCTTCTCGTCCGTGCAATGTGGAAGAAACCCCCTTTGAGGACAAAAAATCACCCTTTTCACCGTTGAAGATGCGCTTGAATCCTACACAAAAGTAATTTACCTAAACTGGGATATCTTTAAAAATTAAGAAGACTCCTATAAAAACCACAAAAACAATTAAACAAACATAAAACATAAAAATATAACCTTGTAAAAATTGTGTCACTATGCGCTACAAGAAAATTTCCTCATGCTCAAGATAATCATAAACAAGTTTTCCATACTTGTCAACCAAAACCACCACAATCTTTTTGTTATCTCTTTTTCCTTTTCTTTTTTTTTCTATTGTTATTTATTTTTTTCCTTTTTTCTTTTTCATTTTTCTTTTTCTATTCTTGTTTTCTTCTTTCCTTTCTTTTCTTCTTTCCTTTCTTTTTTTTCTTTTTTCCTTTCTTCTGCCCTATTTTTCATCAATAAAACTAAGTTTTAGATTCTTAAAAAAAGCAACCCAAATTTGAAAAAATATTAAAAAATGTCATGGTTACTTTAAAGCGCCAAATAAAATAAAAACACATTTGAAAGTACATGCCAAGGTGAATAGTGTAACTACCTTTAACAAATCATCTAGACATTCTGAAAATGTCTCCATAACCTGCACACCTAAGACTAGCAAAACCTTCTCAATCAGCATTCACCTTAATCCAACCTGATGGGGGAGGATGCTTGAAAATTTCAAGATACGCAGGGTTTTGGAAGAATGACTCGAAACATAAATTTGCTGAAGTGTCAATAGTTCCTCCATTGAACTCTACATTGTGCCAATCTTAAAAGAGTTTGCTTCATGAACTGAACGCCAAAGTAATGCCAAAGCTTGAACAAAGACAGGTTTCCTACCCTCAAAGGTTGCTTCATTACGAAGGTACAACACCACCCAAAAGACAGTAATATTGGAAGTCTGCTATAGTGTCCTCAATGCATGTGTAAAGATATTTTAATTTGAAATTAATAAAAATACAATTTTCTTATAATTGTCTTTTCTGAATTATTATGTATATCTAAAAATTCCATATTCATTAATGTGATTTTGATCTTTTATTAGTACGAGATAATTGAGATCATAGATAATGAATAAAATAGTTTACAACATATTAAATTATGGAATCTTTAATGAGTGATTACTAGTACGGTTCGCTAAACATCTTGAATGCGAGTTATCTATAGATCCAGATTAGTGATTTGGATATACATCTTAGTGAAAGTACTGCATATAATTAGATTATATAGGACATGACTGATGTCGATCAATCTGATGATCATATGTAGGTCAGCCTAAATCTTGAGTAGTCATGAACTCCTACACATGTCTAATGGATCTTTTGATTCACTCATTAAAGTTGTTTGTAAAACATACTAGTGACTTTTGTTTTGGTGATTTAGTGTTATGGATTACTAGGAACATGATCTTATAAGATTTAGAATCGAAGCTTTCCTAACGGATCGTATATTGATTCCCTTAAGTGTTAATTCTATAATGAATGGTTATTGAGCTCAAATTTATAATACGATTATAAATTGACCATTCACTAGTGAGTTAATGATACTTAATGATCAATATGTATTTAGAAGGACAAAATAGTGTATTCTGTAAATATACTCTATAATTACAAAGAGTGTAATTGTATATTTAAAGTGGAGTAATAATGGAATTAATAAATAAGACTATTTAATTAAGGAGTTTAATTGATAATATGATTTATTGGAGCTTAGAATTATGGGTCCAGAGTCCCCGAGGCACCTCTGTACTACACAATCTAGGGTGTGAATGTTTTAGGACATAAGAAAAGGACTAGCTTGCCAAATGAATTAGGTTTCTGGGGCAAGTATATATTTATGAGATAATTATGTGAAATTTATTAATTAAATTATTTATTATAATTTTCAGAAATTACAATTAAATAATTATATCGATTAGTTTTGTATTAATCGATAAGTGAGACAATATATTTGATGTATGAAATTCAATAATATTAAATTATTGTAAGATAATAATTTGAATTTGAATCAACTAATCTGTTATTTTTTTGAACTAACAAATAAGTTAGTTGATATGTATGATTAGGTAAATTAATTTTTAATTAACTGATATCTAGATATTTATCTGATTAAAGTAAATAATAAATTTCAAAAAATTGCCATGTGGCATGTTGGACTGCCACATGTCAATCACTATTTTTTGGATCAGGGATTGGCATGAGACACTGTACTACCACATGACACACGTCACTATAATGGTCTATGAGACTCTATAGTGCCTCATGACACTATAATAGTTCACGACGCACTACAATGCCACACAACACTGCAATGTGACACACTCTGCAGGGGTTCCCACTACAGTGGTACATTTGTAAATAATTTACTATTTTTTGGAAACCCTAAAACATAATGTGCGTTAACCTAGAATATATATATGGGTCAACGGTCCTAATACAATCCTTGCAACACAGACCTTACCAAAACGTGACTTGAGTGACGTCCCACTAATTATAAGTTAACTGCTCCTACAATCAATACGGATCTACAAATATCAAAGGGCATATTAACATTCATATTAATTTTAAATTACTAGACATATGGTCTCAGAAAACCTACTATTTTGGTGGTGGTGATGGCCTTCCGGCCAATACAAGGCTAAGGTAAAATGAACATAAAAAGTAATAGTTCTAAAATTCAAACCATCATAAACTATTAGTGAATATGAGAACTTACAAGCGGTAGAGCTTTATTTCTTCAAAACTTTATATTTATATAAGTAGTAACAATATATACATGGAAGAGAGAGAGAGTATGGGAGAGAGAGAGTATGATAATTCCCGATAAAATTCGGATGCCTTCAACAAAGGGTGACGCTTCCCTTTTATAATACAAAAGAAAAAAAGATAAGGTTGTGTGTCGTTCATCCTTATCTTTACGGTTGTCTCTAGTAGTGGGAATATACTTTATTAAAAGTAGATCTATCTGCTGGTGGTGGCGTTTCCTGTGGAAGATAGTGGGCATCTTCTTTTTCAAAAAGTTATTTGTCGGTATATGCCAACACTGTTTTCTTTTTTCTAGTGGGAGATAAGAATCAGGCATTTTCTTTTCCTTTCTTGTCTTGTTCAATTTTCTCTAAGATCATGCTAGTGAGAGGATCCAAAAAATCTGCAATGGTAGGGTCAGAAGGCTCTGGCTCTTGACTTTCGCCAGCTAAGATGTTGAATTCCTTAGCATCTGGATCAGAACTTGTATGGCTTCTCACAGATTTCATTGAAGCATCTTATGGTGCTAAAGCTCCGGGTAGTATGCAGATGGATGCCCCATTGTTGAATAGGCATAATAGAACATATAATAGTCTTACTGTATGTGAGAGGGTTACTAGTAGTTCTGTTAGGATCATGAAGAGTATGCTTAAACTTCATAGTTGTTGTTTGAAGCAAGATTGCTTCATAGATGTATCGATAATTGTCAAAATTAGTGGGATATTGCATCCATTTTTCATATGCTATTTCAATAAACAGTATAGTCTCTTCTATAGTATTGTTAATAATATACTGTTTGGGTATCAGATGGAAATCTTTAGCGAATAGGATAGAAGCCTCTGGTTTACGGTTAAGGCTAAAAATTTTTGTTGAATAATGGCCACTTCATCGGCCTCTATGGGCTCAGCCGCGGGTTCTGTTGCTCATGAACCCTTCAAGTACTCACGAGTTAAAAAATCTCCACCTTTGATATATTTTATATCAAAGTCAAATACTGATAATGTACTTTGTTATGAGGCAAATATCTGTTAGCAGTAGAGCACTCAACTCTAATTAAAAATGCAGATTTAGAAAATCATCCTGAAATTTTAAAACACATTTAACAATAGATAAACATGCATGCTTAATAGTTAGATAGTTTAATGTTGATCCTTTCCATACTCCAAATGTAAATCTTAGGAGTTCTTCTTTTTGACTATTGGGATTAAACTATTTAAGATCCCATCATATCCCTGGTTAGAAGCATCTATTTCAACTATCGTTTTCTAGTTAGGGGTCGGTAGAGATAAACAATATAAGTGTTTGATTTTTTCTTTTATTTTGTGTACTACAGAAATATGTGTTGTTGACCAAGGTAAATGATTCTTCTTAAGTCTGGTATATAGGATTGAAGCATCCTGGAATAATTGAGGATAGTAGTCTCTAATATAATTAAGACTACCTAAAATTCTCTATAATTGGATTTTACCTTGAATTTCATCAGGAAAATTAGAAGCAAATTCTATACTTCTGATAAACTTTTCCAAAAATAAGTTAGATATCTTGGGCATAATATTTCTAATGGAACTATTATTCCTATTCGATATATTCTATATCAAAGTCAAATATTGATAATGTACTTTACCAGGAGGCAAATATCTGTTTAGAAGCAAGATTTTGTATATCTTTCTTGAATATCTATTAGTAGATTTAGAAGATCATCCTGAAATTTTAAAACACATTTAACAATAGATAAAAATTCATGTTTAATAGTTGGATAGTTTAATGTGGTCCTTTCCATACTCCGGATGTAAATCTTAGGAGTTCAACTTTTTGACTGTTGGGATTAAACTATTTAAGTATCCCACCATATCCCTGGTTAGAAGCATCTATTTCAACTATCTTTTTCCAATTAGGGTTCGGTAGAGATAAACAATATAAGTGTTTGATTTTTTCTTTTATTTTGTGTACTACTGAAGGATGTGTTGTTGACCAAGGTAAATGATTCTTCTTAGGTCTGGTATATATGATTGAAGCATCCTAGGATAAATTTGGATAGTAGTCTATAATATAATTCAGACAATCTAAAAATCTCTATAATAGGGTTTTATCTTTAATTTCATCAGGAAATTTAGAAGCAATTTCGATACTTCTGTTAATAGGAATAATAGTTCCATTAGAAATATTATGCCCAAGAAATCTAACTTCTCTTTGGAAAAGTTCTATTTTTAAAGTTGAAATAACTAAACCATTTCTGATAATGATATTTTTAAATATATTCAAATGTTTGAAATGTTGATCCCTTGAAGATGAGAAGATTAAAACATTATCAATATAGCATATAAAAAATTCAGGATGAGGATTAAAAATATCATTCATGAGATGTTGAAATTCGGAAGGACCATTTTTAATTTCAAATGGTAAGATATTTCATTCATAATGCCCAAAGGGTACTATAAAGGTTGTTTTATATCTATCCTATTAATTGATCTGGATTTGCCAAAATCCTAATTTGAGATCAAATTTAGAAAATACTACAGAATCATGTAGTCTATCTAAACGATCTTTTTTACTCGGGATCAGATATCTTATCCACTGTAAGGCATCAATGAGAGGTTTATAGTTTATCACCAATCTAGGTGCTCCTCTTTCTATCTATGTAGATTTATTGACATAAAAGAGGTACAACTCCAAGGGTAGTGACTAGGTCTGATTAATTTCTCATGTAAAAGAGATTTTATTTCTGTTTTACAAATCTTTAAATATTCCTTTTTCATATGGCTAGGCATAGACTTAGTGGGAATATGTCTTTCATCAAACTCCTGATTATAAGGAAGACATATGATATACTTTTTTCTATGCCTAAAAGCATTCAGAATATCATTACAAATCTCAGTTTGATAATCGTTTAAAATTATTTTAATTTTATTCTGTATGGTAGGCTGTTGAATCCTTTGCTCAGTAGTAAGGAACTAAATTTCTTTTTGAATAAAATTTATATGGTTTTCTTTGTATTGGACTACATCTTTAATCTGATCTAACTCTTTAGTATACGGTTCAGTTATAAACTCAAATATGATTTGTCTGTTATTAATATTAAAATGTATACCTGAAGTATCAATTGCAGTATTAGGCATTATTAAACATAAAAAATTGTGCCTACAATAATACTCTGAGTCATATTTTTTATTAAAACAAATGTTGTAGGTAGGTAAAGAACTTGATTACAGATAAGAACTTTAGGTAGTTTATACATTTCAACGCATAGAATTACCACTAGCAATATTTAGTGATTAGGTAATTTTCTGAAAGTATTTAGTAAGAATTAATCCTTCAAGGATATAGTTCATATCGACACCACTGTCAACAAGGACAATGGAATCTTTGATAATAAAATTTGGTTAAAGTAATTATGATATACCACTTCTGAAAAGTAACTTAATTCATTAAAAATAAATATTGATTATCTTCAGGTTGGGTAGAAGAAGATTCAGATTTTTCTTCAAGATTTTTACCTTTAGAAGATAATTGTTGTTTAATATTATTAAGATCATGGAAAATAATCTGATTAGCAGTTTGTAACTATTTTATTTCGTTCTTTAAAATATTAACTTCCATTTTTAAATCTGGAATGGTTACTGGGTTTTCAATAGTAGGAGTCTTCTGTATACGCTTCATAACTTCCCTCATACTATAATTTTCTATAGGAAGAATCTCTTAAGTAATTTGACTCTTATAGCAGGATTCTAAAATTTTTAGTTTCATCTCTGGATATGTTATCTGGTCAATTGCTTCAAGCATAGACTTTTGAGTATCTATTAAAACATTAATACTAGATTGTCCAATGTCAAGACCATTCATCTCAACAATCACTTTCCAATTATTAGCTTCGGTAATCATATTGTAGGTTTTGGAAGAATAGCATGGTTCTGGATTATAACAAGGTTCTAGATTATCAGAGGATGAGTCAGAACAAATTTCAACTAAATCATTCTCAGGACTAGATTCAGAAGTACTATCATCATTAGAGAGAGTTTAAAATTTGATTTTGAGTCTCCTCATATAAGGACATCTCATTAAGCTTTTGTTTCAGTTTAGATTTACATATATCAGCGTAATGTCCTATTATACCACATTTGTAACATTTGATTTGGGATTTTTCTTTTTTCTGATAAGATTTTCTTTTATTGGTTTTATTTTTGGGTCTCTCCTGATAATTCTACTTAGGAATTTTTCTGGAGAAGTATCTTTTATGGGGTTTTGGATTCCTGGATTTGGAAGGATAATGAATTTGTGTCATAAGAGAATTGATCACAAAATTCTCCTAACTCTTTTTTGTTAGTTAAATTTTGGTGTTTCATTAACTGTTGTAATTTCATATAATTGCTTAAGGATAATCCTACTTCTACGACAACTACAATGAGATGACCATAAGAGTACTGATTGTAAGGGATTTCTATTTAGTTGTGTTTATCCCTAAGCTTTTTCCTAAGCTTTTCTGCAAAAAGGCTTAGAAGTCCATCAATGAACTTCGCATTCCAATAATCATTGTTAGCATCAATCCTTTGCATGCCTTTCATAAGAAACGCATCTTTGTACCATCTAAAATGGGTCAAATATGGACATCTAAGATTCTATAAAAGTTCCCTATGTCTATCTGTGTTTAAAACTCCTGATCCAACAAAATGGTGTATAATTGCTTGTACTAAGGTTAACAAGCATCTTCTGTTTTAGTTTCAGTTCTAGTAAGATGATTTATCACAATATTAAAGGAATTAAGGATTTCAAATCTTTGAGTTTCAGTGAGACAGTTATCCCACCATCCTTTAAGGATGCCGATAAATCCGTGAACTAAAAATCTAAAGATTTGATGATCCGTGTTATCATTATGTTTACTAACTAAAGCATACATTATCATATGATGTATGGTTTTAAAAATTTGATATTCGGTTCTTCCATCTACATTTCGTTCATCAATGGTATTACCAAGATAAGATTTTTGAGTATGAAGAAAATCTTCTCCATAAAGAATATCATGTGGAGTCGGTCTAGGATAATAATATCTACTAGGTCCGATTAAGGCCATACGGATTATAGGATTCTGGGAAAAAGAAAGTTTATTAAGAGTATCATCAAAGTTTTTCTTAATATCTAAAATTGAGAAAGAGGATCAGTATCATCTTCAGTTACAGGTGAATCATTCAGCATATTAATATGTCCAGAAGACTCTGGCTGAGTAATCTTTAAATCTTTGATTTTGTCAATAAGAGTTGTCATAAACTCATAATCTTTTTTACTAGATTTCATCTTGTTTAAGGTTTAGGTGTAATCTAACATTTGTCATGTATATTCTCTATATGGCCTTCAATTCTGGTTAGTTCCTATAGTTTGGAGGAAAATATTTGTATAATTATTATGTTTAGTTAAAGGTAAAATATCATTGAGTATTAATGGTTCTTGTTGAATGGTTTTTTTGGAATTTCCACGTAAGGATTTATTACTAATGGTTTAAGATTAGTATTATCATTTCCTGGAGCTAGTTCTAAGGATAAAGGTGGAGGATGAATAGATTGAATAGTCCTACCACTTGTGGTTGTCCAGTCTTCTTGGATTACTCTTAACACGTTCAACTGATGTTCATCGTGTAACTGTGTTACCACTCTGGAAAGGGTTTAATATACAGATTCTTATGTAAATGATAATAATACCAGGTTTTTAAGGTGTCAAGGTGTTTAGGAGTATGGGATTTAAAATACCATTTTCTAGATTCATGATATTTGTCTTGCATAAATTCCTGGTTAACCTGCTTTCTTAAATCACTATAGGGTGAAAAATCCATTAAATTTCAAATTGCATATCATTAGAGGTTGGGCTATTAGGTCTTTTGTTATTAGGGGTGTTTGTTTCATAAACACCATGAGGTATCTAGTTTTCAGAATTATGTGTCCCTCTTATATGAATTCTAGGAATACTATTCTTGGAAGGATTGATAGATTCATTGGTGGACATGTCTTGGTAAACAAAATTTGTGGGTTCAGATGTGGATTGTCTAGAGGATTCTAAAAAATCAACATTGGAAGAAGGATTGTTTGTGTAACTGGTACTAGAAAGAGTTCTAGTAAGGGGTCTCTGAAATCAGAGATATATGTTACCAGCTTGGGTTTGAATAACATCATTCAAAGATTGCCTAATGATGGGTCAGGTAGTTACAAAATTAGGGATTTTCCATTTCTCTGGAAAAGTAATTTGTTCCCCAGGTATCTATCTAGGGATAGCTACTTTTCTACTGAAAAGGTTAGTGTCAATAAGGATTATGTGTCCTTGCTCACTTTATTTTCTGGTATAAGGATTTAAGATGGAAATAACCTTAAGATGAATTCTGAATAATATAGCAAAAGGAGAAGATCCTGGTAAATACTCATAACCATGAGTATAATTAGTCCATCTGAAAGGCTAGTTTCAATGGCTCCCATAGGGGATGCTTTCCAGTTGAGGAAACGACCGTCTGTAAGGATACATTGAATACTGGTATTTTGGCCAAGTAAGGTCAACGGTTTAAATTTTATATGAACAAGTCCTATATGCAGATATTTATATTTTTGCATGAAGGGATATAGATTCTGAATATGTAACAAATAGATAGAATGATCATTATTTTGTAAAGGAATAGCATGCTCAAACGTTTTGATGATTTTTCTATTGATAAAATCAAAAGTTCCAATTTTATAAATTATTTCTGGTTTCACTTTGGGTATAGTCCACTTATCCGAAGCTTCTTTAACTTCCTGATAGGCAATAAGTTATGTTGTTTAAGAGGTTGATGCTACTGTGTTTGCGATGGTAGTGATAAAAGGAGAACTAATTTCAAACATGTTGTATGGAGACCATGTAATCATAATTTAAAAGACATATAATTACTTATATGTCCAAAATTATTCATTGCTCTGATACCAATAGGCAGGGCTAACTAACCTACAACTAGCACGTCTATCAACGATTTAAATGGGTCAACCGTGCTAATGCAATCCATGCAACACAAACCTTACCAAAACAATATATATAGTTTCTATTCTATTGGCGTCATTGAAGCAATTTTTGTGATTAATTCTTAATCAAAGGCTCTGTGAATTCTCCAATTCTATCTCAGAGCTCTGTCTCAAAAGTCATTCTCCAAATCTCTAAATCTCATGTGTTGAGCATATCTAAAGACATAAAAAGTGTTCTTGAATAATTCTACGTGCCCACACATGTCCTAGTGTTTTTTAGGATTGGTTCGGAAGATCTTGGTGTGTATCTCATAGTCCGTTGTTAGTGAAATCTCAAGTTCGTTATTAGCGAGGACGCTTGGTAGACTACAAGAAGTATAATTTTTTTTCTTTCTATGTCTATGATTTAATATATAGATATATAAAACATTCGATAAGAAAATTTATTTTTCATAAAAAAAAAAAAGTTTGAACCTATGGCATCACAATTATTTTTCAATCGATAAATTTTTTAAACTAAATTCATTAGTTGCGCGCACCGTGATTCCAACAATAGGGAAATATTCCAACCCCTTAGATTAGTGTACACATCTCTTACAAGAGAATCTAAAGGTGGATTTATCGAGTGATGATCGTCTACCAAATCAATCAACAGAGTTCCCAACCAGTTATCTATCCAAAAATGAACCTTAGAATGACGACTAGCCAACCATATAAATTCAAACATCAAAGGAGCGTAATGATATATTAGACCAGGCCAGACAGAAGAAGAAATATATGAAGATCTAGTTCGATGATCCTGTGTGAAGCAATTAGCACGAAGATAAGTGAAACCATAGAGTTCTCAATCAACAATCTTCAAGTGAGTATTTTCATCATTGCCTTATCAAGAATGCAAAAGTTTTTTTATGCCAAGACCAGCTTCCTCCTTAGGCTTCCAACAAAACTTCCAAGCACTGGGACATGCTTACAAGTATCAAATGAAATTGTCCAAAAGAAGTTTCTGATAGCAATATTCAAGTAGTTCAAAAGGAGAGGAAGGCCAAAGAAAAATTTGAAAAGAATGCTAAAATGAACCTTGGATCACTAAGTTAATAAGACATAATCTGTCTGCCATATATAAAGTTAATCCCTTCCAAGATTCTTATTTTCCTTTAATTTTATCTGCCCAAGGTATCAACCACCGACATCGAGGCACACCACCAAAGAGAGGAACCCCTAAATAAGTCATAAAACACTACAACAAATACAACATTCTACAGCATTCAACAACAAGGTTCATTATTTTCTCTTGTAGAATAGGTACATCAATTACATTTTAAGAAAGCCCAGTAAATCAGAATCTTGTTAAAAGGAACAAAAAAGCAGCGACAAAAAATTTATTCGCACCTCTCATTCCCTCATTTCAACTTTTAGAGTCTTAGACAGAAGGAAGCCAAGAGAGAGAGAAAACCCTAGCCTCACGCTTTTGCTGCCTTGACTCTCTCAATCTCACTTTCGCCTCACCTAAAGCTTCTCTGGTAAGGTCTGTCTCTCTCCCATCTGATTTTAATAATTTTCCCTATGTCTCTCTCAACTATCTTCATCTCTCATCTCTTCAAAGATTGAAGCATCTAATGGTCATGAACGAGTCTCTCTATTCTGATATCTGGTGCGAAGAACAATGGTTTGATTTTGAGCGATTGTTTCCGTTCTACAATTGTTTCTTTGCGAATGGTGTGGGTTTGTTATTTTTCTCCCTCACCTATCCCCCTTTGTCAAGCTCTACTCACAATGAAGCCAGTGGTGAGTCTCTCTCTCTAGATCCATCTCTTTCTCTATCTTACTCTATCTAGATTCATAACCTCAATCTCGCTAGTGGTTTTTTTCTCTTTTTCTCTACACAACAGAGGTAACCCTTAGCAACGCTGAGAGTCCTGAAAAAGTGTAGGGTAGGGCTTAATTAGTTGTTTCCTTATAAAGGTGTCAAGCTCTAGGTAAGTTTGTGAAATACCTCCAATTTGTATGTAATTTCCAAGTTTAATGAGTGGTGTTAATGATGGAGATGTGTGTTAATTTCTTGCATTTTTCAGTACATGGACTCAAGGTAAGTGTTAAATCCTTGGCGTCTCTAAGTTGTTTTTCGATAGCTTAGATTATAGTAGAATCACTAGATTTTTCTTTTGGTATGAATCATGGAAAGAAATGGTTAATTTAAAAAAATGGAGTTCAATTATGGTATTTGTACATATTCCACAAACATGCTTCCTGGACCGTTCATACCAATATTGAGTCAGGTACTTACTATTTTATTTTTGGTAAAGTACTAAATTAGATACTGAAAAGTAAAGTTCACTTAAATAAAATAGAGTAAAGAAGAGAGATTCAAGATGCGATAGTTTTACGTGATTTAAAAAAATTTATCCCTACGTCCATGCTTCAGGGATCCTCCCTTGAAGACTTTTTCCTCGTGATCTTCTTACGGGTGAAGACTAGACTTTTACAAACTATATTAGTTTATGGATTCAATAAAACCTTGGAAATAATGCACGGTCTGAGATTTTGATATCTTACAAAACCTTTTCCTTCTTTAGAGTAGATCTCTCAATTTTTTACTCACAATATCTTTTAGCTTCTTTCTAAGAATTCTCATAGATCAATGCTAAAATATAAGCCTATCAAAAATTTGAAAACCGTACGAATTTTCGTTAGAGAGGTTTGAAATAAGGAGCCTATTGGGGTATGTATAGGTGTGGAAGAGATGCACAAACTAGTGGAATCCTTTTGACATGGCGGTGAATAGTGTCTTAGAATTTTTACTAATTTAGTCTCGTCTGGTATGATACGGTCTAATTCCTGAGAGGGTAAGTTTGGTTCTAGAATCACTTTGACATGCCGGGTTCTGACAACTTTGATTTAACCATTTCAAGTTTGTTTAATATATTTCAAGTTTTTCACAATATGTTATGTGTATCTCACAATGCGGGTTTATGATATCCTTTAATCTTTTTCTATAAACACTTACAATGAAGTGTTTTGACTTTATTTTCATTTTATTTAGAGCATAACACTTGAACAAATATTAGTCCTTATATTATTTGTTATCATCAAATTTGTCACATTTAATAGGATGAAAAATCTCTCCATTTGTGATGATAACATACAATTTGTTTAAAGCAAAATATCATAATGAAATATGAGTAATTAAGAACAGCCCCTAAACGTATGTGATGCATGCATTTTTAAAACTATAAAAAAAAACTAAATTTTTAAAAATGGATACACACCCTCAATTTTATGATTTTTCACATGATTCCTCCAAAATAAAAATTATTATTAGGGGTGTGTATCAGACAGTTCAGGATGGGATTTTAGGGTGTTTTATCCCGTCCTAAACCAAATGAGGTAAGAAATTTCTTGCCTCATCTTGTCCTGTAGGAAGGAAAAAACACACGCGGGATGTGTTGGTTCGTCCCGGCTTTGGGGAGGAATAAAATCAAAAGACCAAAAATAAAAAATAAAAAACCAGAAATAATGTCTAAAAAGTTTTTCAACATCAATTCTTAAACCAGAAATCATAATAATCTTATTAACCACAAATCCATAAATCAAAAACTAACTTAACTTAGATATTTCCAAATCAAACACCAAATCTGAACACAAACTAATCCTATATTAATATTCTTTTTTGTTTTCTGATTAATCTAAGTCGTCGCAAACTAACTCAACAACTTCTTCATCTTCTTAATCACCGAATCATCTTCATCGCTAGAGTCATCATCGTCACAGCCTTTGTCTGTCTTAGTCGTTGCTGAAGAGAGATGGATTCTTAATGGCAAATGTCTTAAACTTAAAGGAAAATCGGTTGGGTTA
>QANY01005671.1:0-101467 GCA_003255025.1 Datisca glomerata | reverse complement strand
AACCAAAGCTAAAGGTTCGAGGTGGGTTTTGTCCCTATGATGTTTGGCTTTGAATTTCACAGTGGTCAACCTAAGGTAAGGATTTCGATTTTTGTTGTTTTTTGTTAAGAGTCTATTTAATTTCAGCTTTCGAGACGTGGATGAACTTGTTTGTATGGTTAGGCTTTCTATGTAGGCCATTAGCCGTTCAGGATTCAACAGTGCTAGAGATGTAAGTCAATCCTATATATAATGTGTTTTTCTAATTTATTTCTCCAGATCAACATTGAGATAGGGAAAAAAGATACTTACCCAGATCTATACGACCTGACTTCTAAGATGAAGAAATGACTTAAGTATGTAAGTTTGTTATAATTTTACTATTATAGAAACAGTGAGGGTAAAATCTTTCCTGCATTAAGGATTTTAGGTATATGTGTGTATGTATAATATGCATGTACGATCATATTACTAGATAAATGGGCACAAGAAGATGTTTATATAAAAAACTGATGAATATATTAATTACCAAAGAGTCATATGTGCATATGAAAGAATATGAAGACCCCAAGCATCGAGAGGAAAATCTCTGCAGTTCGACGAGTAATGGTGGTTATGGCATTTTCACCAGTCGCAACTGCTTTGACATGAGAAGACATTTTTCTAAATAATTTTGAAAGCTTTAAGTGGGTGTTTGTTTTCTCTTCAAAAGCTTTGAGTTGACGTGGCCTTGCTCTGCGCTTCGTTACTTATTATCAGAAGAGAGCCGGAAGGGACAAAAAGCATCATTTTCACGACGCTATCAAAGATTCTTATAGATTCTTCGTTATTTATCGAACTTTCTTTTTGTCTTTTTAGTAGAGCAAGCTTAATGAGAACTTTTGTTACTTATTATAGTAAGAGGGGAAGGGACAAAAATCATCATACTAAATTATATTTGTGTTAATGCCAAACATATTTCCGATGAAAACAAAGTGGATTAAACTTCTCAATCTCAAAAGTTAATTGTAAGTTGAGTATGTTCTTTACACTTATAAAGTCATTTTCACAATCAATATGAGATTGGTTGCCTAACCTTGATTAGGTTAGAGATTGTTTGGCTAACCTCTTCAGTATAGAAAAAGATTCTCCATTTTTTCTTTCCACAATCGTCAATTAGTCTTGTTCAAACTAATCATTCTAGTTTGTATTAACATCAACGCCTACCTTTGCAAATTGTTACTCATGCCAACTGGTTTTGTTATCATTTATAAGATAGAGAAATAAAAACTCTGATCAAGCTATTATCATGATATTAGTATTGATTAGATTTGATATTCTCAACTTCAAAAGTTAACCCATGAGGTGAGAGTTTTACTCACCAATTATAAACCGATCATTAGCTTCCATACACTACAAGAAAACAGTTCTATCGCGACGCTTGCTATTCTAATGATTACTAAACCGTCGGGAATGTCGGCGTCGAGAAAACTATTGCGACGATTTTTACAACCGTCGAAGGAACGCCGCTAAAAGTTATCTATCATGGTTATAAAATTGTCGCCATAGACCCCCTATTGTGATGGTAACACCGAACCGTCGTAATATATACATGCCTTTCTTTCTATTACGGCGGTTATTTGAACCGCCTCAAATTGATAATGTATTTTTAAAATACCGTTGGTTCTGCAAAACCGCCAGTATTGTTACCATATTTTAAAAAAAACATATATTTTTAGCGGGTATTTTAATTATTCGTTTTATCATATATTTTCATACGTATTTCTCTCAAGTATAAACACCAATGATAATACTTACTGAACTAAACTGAACCTACATCATCAATTGCAGTATCAATTGGATAAATTAACAGTCGCTAATTGATCTTTATCTAGAGAGCATACTCTTAGAGATGACAAAAAAAGATCGGGCTCCGAAAGATTTTAAATCAGATTTAAGCATTATTAGAGGAGAAAGAATAGCAAAAAGTCTAAGCAACAAGCAATATCAGTCATTTTCTCCTCACACATACTCTAGGTTTCTTTGAAGGGAAGAAGTATAGATTTGGCTAAGAAAGTAGAAGCAGAAGCTATCAGCGAGGGAGCATAGCAAAGCATATTATATTCTGGTAGAGATTACTCAGCAAGATAGCTAGCCAGAAACCCAAACTGCATTGACGGAACCTGGGAAAGATGCCGGTACAAAAGAAGTCTCATTCTAATAAAATTATAACAAAATATGATGCTAAGGATTCAACTTTTACTTTGTATATTTACCAAAATACTTAATAATTACAGGGGAAGACCAAAAGTAGTTAATGAACATACTATTGAATAAGAAGGAGATATTAACAACTAATGATCCATTAATTTGGAAAATAATGTTATAAGCAGTGAGCGAAGACAATAAGAATTGTTGATCCTAGACGTACTAAGTAAACTAGCACTTACATTTCAAAGGAAGCAGAAGTCCATCAATACCTCAAAAAACATATGGTTGTTGGTGCTGTCATTTCAAACTTCAAGTAATTCAGGACCTGCAGGATTAAATTGCTCAGTGCTCTCATAAATTACTACACAAGAAGCAATTTGAAAAAACATATTAACTGTAAACCCAAATAAGATGGAAGGCAAACCTCATCCTTAGAGTATGTATAATCGGTTATGTAACAGAACTCTTCCACCTTTGGAGCAGAAATCTCTTCATACTTTCTGGCAAATTATAGTTTTCCAAGTTACAAAACTTACTAAGATTTTGGTATAATATGCTATACACGTTAAACCCAATAATGTAGGCACGTTGAACTTGCCAATTTGCACGTATCATCTCAAATTAAAAAAAGAGAGAGAAAAAAAGAAACCTTCAAGATCCGACTGCATCATCTATTTTCTTAACTACCACAAACATTACGTTCCAAGTGAAATAATTCACAGCTACAACGATTCATGCAGACCACTTGTCTACTAACTTTCTCTCTTCACTCATTCTAGCATAAATGAAAAAAGCAGCAAACTATCAGTATCAACTCAATATACAATTATACAAATATTTTCTGGATTTTGTTTGCAAAGTCAAACCTAAAGTGTATCTTCCTATCCAACGATAACATTCAGCAAAACTAAGATTGCAGCCTAAAAAAGTCAACATCATTCCGGAATGCTGGAAGTTAAAACAAGAGAACACCAATGTCAGCCACACATTCCAAAGTCAGGATTACACAAGCTTTGAACTCCATAAATAACTATAACAGAGTCAAATAGGCCAGAATGTATAAAACCAAAACTCTCATCAATATTGGCTCTCAAACATGACTCAATACCTTCAAGCACAGACAAGCGAGGAGCCCAAGGAGCTGAAATGCCAGTGATGGGCCGATCCAGAACCGAATTGTCAAAAAATGGATTTCGATTCTCTGAAAAAGGTGTAATGGGAGAATCATGAACTGTTTTGCCTAAGTTTCGCTCTCTCTGCGAGCCCAAATTAGACCTCTTGATCCCAGGAGAGAACATTTTCGCTCCGAAGGAAAGCAAAAAGAGCTTCCTCGGTTCAATATCATTTATCCTTGTACAAAATAGACTAGCAATTCAAGGAAACACAATGCCAACAGACTCTACATTGAAAAAATATTGCAAAAACAATCAGCAAAAGTATGATAAACCAAATAATTAAACAAAAAGATCTGAAGCATTGTAATTGAAAACCTAAGCAGTAATTAAAAGAAGAAAAGAATAGTAAGAGAATTCGAAATTCCCAACAAAAGAAAGAAGAAAAAAAAGCTCAACACATGTAGGTGTCACGTATGCAGAATCAATGCCACAACAACCCACAACTAAGATCCAACAAAATTACACATCTTCAAGAGGAGGGGGGTGTTACCTTGCAGGGGCGGCCCTTGATGATGATGTGACCGTTCTTATGGATGGTACCAGCTTGCTGTGGGTAAGTCTTGGAGGCTCCAGCATCGGCTTTTGATTCGAGCGAGGGGAAGATGAGAGAAAGGAGCATGGGAGGAAGGGGATCGAGAAGGGAGCGGGGGGTATGGTTTCAGGAAAAAAATCGAGAGAATGGAGATGGGGAGAGACGAAAGGGTTTTTAGGTTTTTCATCAATTCCCTGCTTGATTTTTTTGGCTATTTTCACGGTGCTTCTCTATGTGCCGACGGTAATGTTAAAACCGACGAGACAAGACGTCTTTATGGCAACGGTTTCAGAAGCGCGTCATAATAGTTCTACAAACGATCACCTGGTTTCCGTGATGGTTCTATGAAAATCGTTACAGTAGATTAATCTTTATTGACGGTTTCATGAACGGTCATAATAGATCTCTCATCTTCATATTTTCATGATGGTTGGGGTAACCGTCACGATATAACCGCCACAATAGGTCAATTTTCTTGTAGTGATAATCGATGTGAGGTTAGCTGTTTTCTCCCGTCAAAATTAGTCCTTGAGTCGAATAATCATCGGCTCGCTTTACATGCTAGGACATGTTGGCTAACCTCATCAACATTTTTTTCTCGTTACACATTAGGTTATGAGCGTTGAATTACCATCGATGTACTTTACTCGAAGTGGCTTGGAGTCTTCATGATAGGTGGCATTGAGCCTTCTCATCCGACAACTATTATTTATTTTAAGAAAGTTTTGCACAATAGACAACTTTAAGGGGGTGTTTTAAGAAATACCAAGTTTTCAATAGATTTAGATAAATAACAGGTTTCTTAATTAGTAATAATTTTAGACTAATTTACCCCTTATCTATATATAACCTATTACTGAATTTCTCAAGTAAATCATAGTTGTATATCTAATATACCTATATCATAGACCCTAAAAATTAGAAAACCGTATTTAATCTCATGAAAACCCTATGTAATCGTCTCTGATACCCCAGAATTTTTTGTTTCCTTGTAATCCGCTAATCTAGTAACTTCCTCAATCACTTAATTCCTAAATAAAAAACTAATAAAATTGAAATAAATCTAAGGAAAAACAACACTACCACTTCCCTCATACATGAAATTTTTATTTTAATAAATAATCATTAAAAACAAACATTTCTTCGAGTAAATCAGTGATAAGCCCGATACAATGGCCCTATAATTCAATCAACAAAATAAAATTGAAAAAATGTTCCAAGAAATTTATGGATAATGCATGTTCTTGAAGGTATTAGAATATATCATACGTATATAGGTGATATACTGGTTCCAATAATACTGTAATTATGGGTGTAATTAATGTTCATAAACCGCCGCCTTATCTACCACTGTAAAGGTTTTTTACAGTGATTTTTTTAATCGCCGAGGCCCGCCGACAAAGGGGAGTCTTTGCCGACGATTTTCTTTCTCTTTACTGACGGTTTATAACCACCGCCAAGTACCCAGAAACTGAAAAAAATCTTTCTCGGCGGTTTTAAACCGCCTTTATAGACTCCAAAACTACCACTATAAATTGAAAGTTTGGCTAGATTTTTTTTTGTTTTTTAAACATCTCATAACTTTCGAAAATACCTCCTTCACAAAAGCATTCTATATCACAGATTTCAGAATCTATCAATAAAAATTCTAACAATTCAAAGTCCAGCAATTCAAATATTCATAAATTCTTGCATTTTAAGCGTTCACAAATTCACACATTCAAAAATTTTAAAGATTCAGAATCCATCAATTATAACATTCACAAATTCTAAAGACAAAACAATATAAGTTCAAACTGAAGCAAATATAGTATTTTCTATCGTCACTGAACTTTATGCTATCATGAAGTTGATGGAGGATCTCCAGAATCCTATAAACACATAAAAATGAACAAAATTAGTATTAGTGTTGGAATAAATATAATTTATAATTATGTAAAATATATATTCCTTAAAAATCTTACACGATCACGGCCGGAGAATGAGTACGAAGGATTTTGTGCTTGCATCAATTTTATAAGGTACATCACTTGGGATTGAAGTTGAACTTGACTATCTTGAAGTTCATGGACCAGCAACTTAATTCTCTCATGCTCTGCATGTAGAATGAACGTCTCTTCAAAAAAATTACGGTTGTTGTGCGATCCAAATACACTGGTGGGAGTTGGACCTAGTCCATTCCACGGACTCGTCTAGGATGCTCTGGAACCATAACTTCGGAAAATACATCACTAGTAGTGATATTATTCCTATCCAACGTTTGGGTTGCCATAAGTTCTTGCACTTTCTCCTACAATATAAATAAACAATCTGATCACATATGTGACAAATATAGTTGAAAAAATTAAAAATATTGACAAATATATACTTCAAAAATTCTTACAGCTCCAGAAGCAGATTCTTGATCTACCACATTCTCATATTTGGGTTTATGCATTTCTATGAACAGTTTGACCGCATTGGGCTCTCTCCCCAACACCTCCATCTATCATTATTTTTAAAAAAATTATATTTTGATCGCAATACTAAAAACAAAAATATTACTTATAATAAAAAAGATTAATGTATCATTTCATCTTGTTTTTTAGCATAGCTTTTTCTTCCTAAAGAATGATGTATACTTTATTTTGCTTGTACTGCAGTGTCTGTTTCACCACGAGCCTGTTATTTGAGAAACAAAATTAGTATTTATTCTACGTAATAAACAAAATTCAATGTCAAAAGAAAATATTGTAATACCATTCCTTCAGAAGAGAACAAAAATGGACAATAGTATTCCACTAATCTCATGGAACTTACTCAGTTTTATGTCTTAGGCATTCTTCTTTGCTCATATATTTTATCGTATTCATTGTTCTCAATTTACTTTTGTCCTCCTTCCAACTCTTATTAATTGAAGAAAATGCAAACTTTCAGTTGGCGTTGGTAACTTCTCATTTATTCTGAAAAATCTCAAATGTATAGTTAACTAATACATAATGGAAGAGACAATTACAAATAATCATGTATACCTTCTCAATATCTCATAATGTGTTCTTGTATATTTCAGGCACTTTCTCCAATTTTCGTAGGTGATTGGTAATAGATCGTAGGTGTGTCCTAGTGAAGCCAAAAAGCTCATATACACACATGCTTGATCCTTGATCGGTTGTCCTGCTGTGTTGAATTCAACTTTCACTTTATTCCCTTCAGGTAGATTCAATATATGAGCTAAACGTGTTCGACAACAAACCTTTCACCTAGAGCAGGAGGATTCACCTATGTATAAAACATTATATTTGTATGTTAGACATTATATGAATAAGGATAATGGTTTGTATGAAATATAAAATAAATGTTATACCTGCTAATTCAGCAGGAGCGTCGCATGGTGGATCTTGATCACTAACAGACTCATCCTCAGTTATGCGCAAACGTCTACCATAGACCATGATGGTTATACTTGCACAACAAAATAGATAATAACATTATGAAAGTGAGATGTACTCTCACCTTCCTTGGTTATCCACCTTGAAGTACGACAAGTAGAACATGATTGTTCTTGTTCTTTGTCTTTCTAATATAATGTGCAGTCATTTGGACAAATATATATCTTTTCATACCCAAGACCCAACTTTTTTATAATATTTACAGCTTCATAAAATGTTTTTGACAACTCTCGTCCCGCTTTACGTAATAACTCAAGCAACCCCGATAGTGCCTTATTACTCAATAAATGAGATTATTGAAAACCTTTTATATCCTGGATATAAAGGTTCATTACTATCTCTAACTAAGTCAGAGAAATCATTCACCTCTGCATGTTAAAAATCATTTAGTTTCTTGTTCATATTATTAGCAGTCGATTTTGTTTAAAAATCATATGTTCCTCCCTCACTATCTATAACTCCGAATGCATCACGCAACAAGTCATGTATATTATCCTCACAAGCTTCATACACAGATGTATGGTTTACATTTCTTTCATTAAGCTCTTCTCCATTTAAATTTTACAATATGGATTTACCATGAAAAAATCAACGTGTATAATCAATGCAAAACCCACACACCAAGTTCACATGCACACTCTCCCTATTCATCCTCAGTGTATTTACACAACGTTTACATAGACACAAAATCTTACCCTCTAAACAATATCCACCCATGCATTTTTTGTGGACATCAATGATGAATTGCATGGTTTCTTCAAGGGTCAAAGAGATTTAGACAAGGGAATCCAAATTCATCTTACCTTTTTGTCTTTGTCATGGAATCCGTCATTGGTATCCTCATTCATTCTTCACCGTTCGTGATTTTCATTTACATTGGAGATGCAATGATTTGAATATATTTAAGTTGTATTTTGTTGATGATATCCTTATTTTCTCCAATATTGATGTCAAATATGTACGAATCATTAAGGACAAGCTTGAAGTACTTCAATGCCACACTAGCCTTAAGCCTAATGCACTCAAGAGCCAAGGCTTTATCTTTAGTATGTCTAAGTTGGTTCAGCAATAGACTCAAGAGATCTAAGCTTTTCGAAAATTCAATCTTCTAGTTAGATATTTAGGAATGCCCATCATGTTAAAAAGGTTGGGGAAAATGATTGTGGAACCTTATTGGATAAGACCACTAAGAAAGTTCAAGCTTGGGAGATCAAGCATCTTTCTTACGCAAGCAGATTGCAACTTATCAATTTTATCCCCACTGTCATTCAAGGTTTTTGGTTTGGCCTCTTCATCCTCCTCAAGAAGGTTAAGACACAGATTAAGGCTAGCCTTAGGAACCCCCTTTGGTCTGGCATAGCTGATAAGTTTTTAGTGCAAAAAAGAAATGGAGTAAATTTTTCATCCTTAAAGAACATGGTGGTTTAAGAATCAAAGATTTGCATGCCTAGAAGAATGATGTCATTGTTAAGAATTTTTTGTATCTTATGACTAATCCTATAGGTTCCATCTGGACTAAATGGTGTTACCATTATCTTATGAACAAGAGTCAGTATTTGCTGTTAAAATTCCTAGTGATACCTCAAAGGTTTGGAGGAAACTACTCAATGCCAGGGAAAAAGGTTTAACATTTATTGCTCTGTCAAGGTTGGGAATGGAAGTAACATATTTCATATTGGGGGATCCTCATCCATTGGGTGTTCTCTTGCATAGGTTTTGCGGAAATTTATCCTTGGACATAGATTGGGGCCTTGATGTCAAAATTGACAGAATTATATCGAATAAAACTTGGAGTTGGTCAGTTTTTAATGCCCAAGCCTTAATTGGAATCAAGGAAGCCTCCTCTTCTCCGGATGCCTCCAGGGTTGAGCAGGATGATGAGTGGACATGGACAACATTTTTTATGGTATGTATTTAGTTGCTTCCACATACACCCTTCTCAAATGTCAAGGAGTTGAGTTCAATTGGACCAAGATTTTATGGCATAGCTGCAACATCCTGAAACATAGTTTTATGACATGGCTTGAGATAAGGGATAAACTTTCCATGAAAGACAAGCTGGTTGCTTGGGGAGTTATTCAAGATCATAGTATGTGTTATGCATTGGCCATTCTGAATCTAGAGACCATTTATTCTTAACTTGCCTTTACTCTCAAGTTGTCTAGGAATTTATTTTATCAGAGCTTGATATGAATGGTAGGTGTGTTTTACTGGCAACAACTCATCAGATAGCTTCTTACTTTCACCAAGAGAAAAATTTGCAACTCAGTAATTTTAAATTTAGCTTTTGCATCTTTTGTTTGTAACATTTGGAGAGAAAGGAATCTCACGTTTATCACGGTATGATTAGAGATAAAAAGGCTATTTGTAATTCTATTTTGAATATGTTTGATATGGAATGTGGAAACAAAAAGGTTTTCTTAACTCAAATATAAATATGTTTCTTCAGGTTCAATGGTCATTCTCCCTGATGTGTTAAGTAGGTAGATTGAATTATCCCACTAGTAGATTGTAAATAATAAATTACATTGATGGTATAAATTGGGAACCAAAATAAGTTTGTAGAAAAAGAAAATGTAGTTTGTCCCAAAACGTGTAAACATAAAAAAATGTATCCGATGAAAAAAGCATGAATAATTTGCTTCTGTAAATTTAATATTTTATTGTATGAGGTTTTATGCATAGTCGGTTAATTTGAGTAGGGTAAATAATAAAATATTGTATGAGGTTTTATGCATAGTTGGTTAATTTGAGTAGGTTAAAATTCAATAAAAAAATACACAGTTAACAAATGATTTGTACAAGTGTATTCAATGTTTTCATTTGGAAAATAGAAATTTGGATATAAAATCTGCTAATATATAACTACTATAAAAATATTTACATGATAAAAGTTAATAAAGACATTCACTATTATTAAAGATCGTTAAGAATTTCAAAAATTACACAAAATAGTCATAGAAAACATTTACAAAATGTAAAAATATTGGGTTATTTTGATAAATATACCCTTTTGAATTTGGCTAAAGAATTTTATACCACTCTCTGAAAATAAATAATTTTATACTCATGACCCACCAAATTTACATCACCATTTACAATCTCTCTTTTTCTTTATAATTTATTTTTCTTTTCCAATGCAGATGTAAAATCAATTTAATAATTTCTTCTTCTTCTTCTTCTTCTTCTTCTTCTTCTTCTTCTTCTTCTTCTTCTTCTTCTTCTTCTTTCTCTTCCTTTTACAACAAAATTTCTTTCAAATTTTGAAGGATTCAAGCAATTTTTTATGACTACTTGAACTCTTCAAGTAGTTATTTTTTTATTAGTCAACACATATACACCAGGTGACCACTTGAAGGGTTCAAATAATTGTTTATAACTACTTGAACTGTTCAAGTAGTTGTTTATGGCTACTTGAAAGGTTCAAGTAGATATTTTTTCCAGCAATTATCCATACACTAGGTGACTACTTGAAGGGTTCAAACAATTTTTTATGATTACTTGAAGAGTCCAAGTAACTTTTTATAACAACTTGAGTCTTTTTCTGCGTTAAAAAATAGGAGAAAAGGAACGTTGAGTACTTGAAGGGTGGGGTCACTTTCTCACTGAAGAATCATAGGATCCACTGAATAATAACAATGATAAGAACAAGAAGATGGACAAGATGAATAAGAAGAAATATAAGCTTCGTTGAATAAAAGAGGAGAAGAATAAGATGAAGAAAAGGAAGAGATGGAAGGATTGATTTGATTGTGCATTGAGAATGTGAGAAAAATTGATAGGATTATTAATATTTAATTAAAATGTGTGGGCCCCATGATATAGAATTCTGATTTTTTAAAAATGGGTATATATTTCTTAACCCAAAATGAAATGTGTATATAATTCTAAATACATACATGATTTGCAATTAAAATATATGAATAAATAAGTAAATATTATTATTTTATATTATTCATTTAATCTAAATTTCTATCTGACAATATTATATCAATGTATTTGTAAAAAGTAATAGAAAAATTATAGGTGTCATATTTATCTATAATTTTTGTGTTTTTGTACAGGCGAAACTATAAACTGATAAGGCTTTTAGCCTAGTTGGCTTAATTTTGTAATTAACCATGCATGGAATTAACGCACTAATCACGTGTTTTGTAGTCTACTAATTAATTGGTTAGACTACTGTTAGTAGAGCTTGTTATGACAATTAATATTGTTACAATTGAGTCTTATGTATATATATGTGATTATAGTCTAAGAGCTAATTAATGAAAAAATCCATTTTCTTCAGTCTGTCAAGCTCTCTTCTTCTTCTTCCTTTCATTTGTCCACCTCCAACTCAACTTGGTATTAGAGCTATGACAATCGAGTGATGATAGCATCTTCTCAAAATCTCTCAATTCAAGCTTAGTTCTTCTATTTTGATTAAGCTTGATAGAGATAACTTCATTCTGTAGAAATCATAAATTATCCCAACAATCGTAGGAAATGGCTTAGATTCATTTCTCTTTGGTGATGAGGAAAAAACTCAGTAAAAATTAGCTAACGAACTGGCAATCCAAAGTATATTACTTGGATTAGGAAAGATCAACTACTCTTAAGTTGGCTGCGATCATCTATGACCGAAAGATTCCTGGGAACAGATTGTCATTCAAGAGACATGTGGAAAGCATTAGAAAGAGCTTCTCTAATTTATCCAAAGTAAGAGTGATTCAATTAAAGAATCTCTTGCAAATTAGTAAGAAAGGAAATCAGAGTATCGCATATTATTACGACAAAATGAGGAACCTAACTGATACACTTGCAGCAACAGAAAATCCGATGAGTTCTCAGGATTTTATGTTTCACATAATGAATGGTTTTGAAGTAGAATATGACTCTGTGATTGTAAATGTCACTTCAAGAAGTGATGATGTTACACTTGAAGAAGTTCATGATCTTTTAATGAGTCATGAGTGTAGAATTGAAATGATTAATTCTGAATATGCTCTAGATGTTATGTATTATGTGAAAAAAGACTATGCTGAAAGTAATTTTGGAAGAAAGAATGGAAATTTTTGACACTGAAAATGGAAACTTTGGCCAAGAAAATTTTGGTGGAGGTAGAAGTGGAAAATTTAACAATCATGATAGTGGTCATGGTAACTTCATTGGTGGAAGAAGAGGAAAATGTGGTAGGAGTGCAGGAAGATTCACCTGTCAAGTATGTGGTGGACATGACATCGAGCTTTGACGTGCTATTATAGGTATGACACGAACTTCAAGTTACCACCAAGCTCATCCTCTGGTTCATTTTCATATCAATCCATGATTTTATGTTTCACATAATGAATGGTTTCGAAGTAGAATATGGCTCTGTGACTGTAAATGTCACTCCAAGAAGCGATGGTGTAACACTTGAAGAAGTTCATGCTCTTTTAATGAGCCATGAGTGTAGAATTGAAATGATTAATTCTGAATATGCTCTAGATGTTATGTATTATGTGAAAAAAGACTATGCTGAAAGTAATTTTGGAAGAAGAAGAAGAAGAAGAATATGCTGAAATGATTAATTCTTCTTATTATTCCTCTTTTTCTTCTTCTTCTCCTTCTTCTTCTTCCTCTTCTTTTTCGTCTTCCATTTCCACTTCTTCTTCTTCTTCCTCTTCTTCTTCCTCTTCCTCCTTCCCTTCCTCATCCTCTTCCTCTTCCTCTTCTTCCTCTTCTTGTTCTTCTTCTTCTACCTTTTCTTCTTTTTCTTCTTCTTGTTCTTCTTATTCTTGTTCTTCTTCTTCTACTTCCTGTTCGTCTTCTTCTTCTTCTTCTTCTTCTTCTTCTTCGTATTCTTCTTCTTCCTCTTCCTCTCCTTCCTCTTTTTCCCCTTCTTCTCATTCTTCTTCATTTTCTTCTTCTTCTTCTTCTTCTTCTTCTTCTTCCCCTTCTTCCTCTTCTTCTTCATCTTCCTCTTCTTCGTCATCTTCTTCTTTCTCCTCCTCTTCCTCCTGCTCTTCTTCTTCCTCCTCATCTTCCTCTTCCACATCCACTTCCTCTTCCTCTTCCAATTCCTCTTCTTCTTCCTCTTCTTCTTCTTCTTCTTCTTCTTCTTCTTCTTCTTCTCTCCATCCTCGTCTTGTTCTTCTTTTTCTTCTTCCTCTTCTTCTTCTTCTGTTTCTTCTTATTATTCTTCGTCATCTTCTTCTTCATTTTCTTCTTATTCTTCTCCGTCATCTTCTTCTTTCATCTTCTTCTTATTCTTCTTTGTCATCTTCTTCTTCCTCTTCCCCTTTTCTTCTTCTTCTTCCTCTTCTTCTTACTCCTTCGCCACTTCCTCTTCCTCTTCCTCTTCTTCATCCTTGTTTTCTTCTTCTTCCTCTTCCTCTTCTTCATCCTCTTCCTCATCTTCTTCTTCTGCCTCTTCTTCCTCTTCCTCTTCCTCTTCTTCTTCCTCTTTCTCTTCCTCTTCTTCCTCTTCTTCTTCTTCTTCTTCCTCTTCTTCTTCTTCTTGTTCTTCTCCCTCTTCTTCTGCTTCTTCTCCCTCTTTTTCTGCTTCTTCTCCCTCTTCTTCTGCTTCTTCTCCTTCTTCTTCTTCTCCCTCTTCTCCTTCTTCTTCTTCTTTTCTTCTTCGTCTTCTTCTTCTTCTTCGTCTTCTTCTTCTTTTCTTCTTCGTCTACTTCTTCTTCTTCTTCTTCTTCTTCTTCTTCTTCTTCTTCTTCTACGTCTTCGTCTTCTTCTTCTTCTACGTCTTTGTCTTCGTCTACTTCTTCTTCGCCTACTTCTTCTTCTTCTTCTTCTTCTTCTTCTTCTTCTTCTTCTTCTTCTTCTTCTTCTTCTTCTTCTTCGTCTTCTTCTTCTTCTTCGTCTTCGTCTTCGTCTTCTTTGTCTTCTTCTTCTTCCTCTTCTTCCACTTCTTCTTCTTCCTCTTCTTCTTCCTCCTCCTCTTATTCTTCTCCCTTTTCCTCTTTTTCCTCTTCTTCTTCCCCTTCCTCGTTCTCTTCGTCCTCTTCTTATTCCTCTGCTTCTTCTTCTTCTCCTTCTTCTTCTTCTCGTCGTCGTCGTCGTCCTTCTTCTCCTTCTTCTTTTCTTTATTTTCTTCTTCTCCTTCTCCTCCTTCTTCTTCTTCTTCTTCTTCTTCTTCTTCTTCTTGTTCTTGTTCTTCTTGTTCTTCCCCTTCTTCCTCTTCCTCTTCTTCTTCTTCTTCTTCATCATCTTCTTCCTCCCCTTCTTCTTCTTTTACCTCTTCGTCTTCTTCCTCTTCCTCATGTTCCTCTTCATCTTCTTCCTCTTCCTCTTCCTCCATTTCCTCTTCTTCATCTTCCTCTTCTTCTTCTTCCTCTCCTTCCTCTTTTTATTCCTCTTCCTCTTCTTTCTCGTTTTCGTCTTCTTCTTCCTCCTTGTCTTCTTCTTCTTCTTCTTCTTCATCTTTCCTCTTATTCTTCTTTCCTCTTATTCTTCTTTCCTCTTCCTCCCCTCCTCTTGTTCCTCTTCCACTTCATCCTTTTCCTCTTCCTCTTCCTCTTCTTCCTCTTTTTCTTCTTCTTCTTCTTCTTCTTCTTCTTCTTCTTCTTCTTCTTCTTCTTCTTCTTGTTCTTGTTCTTGTTCTTCTTCTTGTTCTTCTTCTTGTTCTTCTTGTTCTTGTTCTTGTTCTTCTAGTTCTTCTTCTTCTTCTTCTTCTTCTTCTTCATCTTCTCCTTCTTATTCGTCTCCTTCTTATTCGTCTTCTTCTTCCTCGTCTTCTTCTTCTTCCTCTTTTTCCTCTGGCTCTTCTTCTTCTTCGTCGTCATCATCATCATCATCATCTTCTTCTTCTTCATCATCATCATCATCATCATCTTCTTCTTCTTCTTCTTCTTCTTCTTCTTCTTCTTCTTCTTCTTCTTCTTCTTCTTCTTCTTCTTCTTCTTCTNTCTTCTTCTTCTTCTTCTTCTTCTTCTTCTTCTTCTTCTTCTTCTTCTTCTTCTTCTTCTTCTTCTTCTACTTCTTCTTCTTCTTCTTCTTCTTCTTCTTCTTGTTCTTCTTCTTGTTCTTCTTGTTCTTCTTGTTCTTCTTCTTCATCTTCCTCCTCTTCTTCTTCTTCTTCCTCTTCGTCTTCTTCTACCTCTTCTTCATCTTCCTCTTCTTCTTCCTCTTCTTTTTCCTATTTCTCTTCTTCTTCTTCCTCTTATTCGTCTTCTCCTTCTTCTTCTCCTTCTTCTTCTTCTTCTTCTTCTTCCTCTTCCTCTTCTTCTTCTTCCTCATTTTCCTCTTCCTCTTCCTCTTCTTCTTCATCTTCTTCTTCTTCTTCTTATTCTTCCGCTTCTGTTTCTTCCTCTTCTTCATCCTCCTCCTCCTCCTCTTCCTCTTCTTCTTCCTCCTCCTCATCCTCCTCATCCTCTTCTTCTTCCTCCTCATTTTCCTCCTTATCCTCATCTTCTTCCTCCTCCTTTTCCTCCTCCTCTTCCTCATCCTCCTCCTCATTGTCCTCTTCCTTTTCCTCCTCTTCTTCTTCATCCTCTTTTTTTTCCTCTTCTTCTTCATCATCTTCATCTTCTTCCTCTTCTTCTTCTTCCTCTTATTCTTCTTCCTCATCTTCTTCATCTTCTTCTTTCTCCTCCTCCTCCTCCTCCTCTTCTTCTTCTTCCTCCTCTTCCTCTTCCTCCTCCTCCTCATCATCATCATCATCATCTTCTTCTTCTTCTTCTTGTTCTTCTTTCTCCTCTTCTTCTTCCTCCTCCTTGTCTTTTCCTATGTTCACCTCTGTTTCTGTAACTCAACTTAATAAGCTAGAGCAAGTCATATGATCAATTAGTATTGTTAATTTAAATATATATATATATATGTATATATTTGTAATGAAATTTCAAAAAATAGTAGACAACACATATTTTACGCGTACTGTACTTCTCTCATATATTTGCGAATGCCAAATAATTCATGAATTTGACAGAATTTGGATAACTTAATTCATAATCTTTTATTTTTTGAATAATAATTATCGTATACATTGTTTGACCAATGAAAGAAACAAAAAAAGAGTAAATAATGTACGTTGATACAAGAATATATTTGGAATTGAAAAGAAACAGAAAAGGGAAAAAACATGACGAAGAAGTGAAGAAAGAAGAAAATGAATCAACACCACCAATATAATGAAGCCAATGGGCCAATGAGTCAAGATCTGGATCCTCACATCTTCTATTAATGAGAGCGTCATGTTCAATTTAAGTCGTCCCTTACAAGAATTGATGCTCCATATTTATCCTAAGAAACGGGCAATTGCCAAAAAAATTGAAAATTTATTAACACGGACAGTCATGATTAACCCAACAAATCTCAACCACTAATAAGAAGAGATCTATATTTCAAGAACCAATGGGCCAAGGGTGTAGACCCCAAGGCTGATGGGGTGATTACTTCAGACGCTACTATAATTTCATCAAATTAGGAAAAATTCTCTATCGAACATGTATGTACAAATATAAATCAACCTTTTTGAAAAAGCGGAGTAGTGATGTCGGCCGACTAAGTTAAGGGTTAGTGCATATGAAAAATGAGATCTTCGTTTGTGCGCAGTCATCATCAGTCACCCCTTACCCACTAAAATTCGTTCAACATTTCTGAAATACCAAAAATTTATATTTATTTTACAATTGATTGTCTTGAGTTAAAAGATAAAATATTCTATTAATATTTTGAAAGATAAAAGTACACTACAGGAACTTAATATTTTTGGAAAACAAAGAATTTAATATTTATTTTTCATTTGTTGTCGCATGTTATAAGATAAAATATATTTTATTCATATTTCAGAATTTTAATAATATGTAGCATCAAATTATGTAAAAGAGTATTAAATTTTCAATAATTTAAAAGTACCAGAATTTTCTCACCCCACATGGTTCCTTTGATGAGGCATATAGAAAAAATCCAAAAGTTTAAATTTCCACGTAAATTGAAAAAACTAGAACTAGTAATTATGGGACTTTATTAGACGTATGATACAACCATTAAAATATTAGGAGAAAATGTATCTTCTAACAAGCAAATTAAACTTAAAGAATAACTACAAAAATGAAGTCTGGTTTGTAAAAGTGATCATGTAAAACTTATTGGCACAAATAACTGGACTAAGTAATTTATTTATGTATTTCACACAAACATATCTAAATTAAATACGTAACTATACTAGTTATGCCTATGTTAAATACGTAACTTAATTAGTTATTGTGACTAGAGATGTCAATATCACTCGTGGCTCAAGAATCCACAGAGTCCCACTTCTAATAAGTTGAGATTTTGGTGAATAATGAGTGATGGGGTGGGTACATGACAATTGTAAATAAACCCGTGCAAGTAATACTACAAAGCAATAGCTCAATCCCGGCGGATATAATGCGACAGTTGATCCAACTATAATTATAGACATAAATTATGAAACTTGTGCAGCGGTTTGGACAACTGTTGTATACCAATAAACTGTGACAGTTTGCCAAAAACCGTCACAATTGGTGAACCAAGTGCGACACTTCTATGAACCGTTGCAAAAGAGCGTATCAATTGCGACAGTTCGTTGAACGGAGCAACAGAGTTAAAGTAATGCATCAAAATGCGCTGCTTTGATGCATTTTTTATTGAATGTTGTGACGGTTCTTTATGAATCTTCGCAAGAAGAATAAACCGCGATGGCTTTAACGAGCCGTTGCTATAGTTAACCCTAAAATAATCTGTGACTTCTTCCCTCAGCTCCGTTTCTGTGCGCAACCCCTTTGTCTCTTAGATTTTGTCACGACCGATTCTCTCAGGTCCCTTGTCGTCATCTCTTAGCTCAGTCACCCTTCACCATTGTTTTTCAGCTCGGTCTGGGTGTCGATCTAGTGCCTCTCTGCTTAGTCTTTGGTGCAACTAGTTTTATCTCTCTACATGTTTCTAATACTTTCTTTTAATCTTTGATAATCTCTCTCTAGATTTGTTAGTGGATAAGTAAATCCCAACCATTATGTTTTCTTCTTTGTGTCCTAAAAATGAGTACAAATTGTTCTTGGTATTTGTAATGGCTTTCCTATTTCATTTGGCCGAGACTTGTTGGGGTTTCATTTCATCCTTTTTTTATTGCAAAACCATTTACTTGATCCACAATTGGTTAGGTAATAATCATTCTCGTTTCAGTTAAGCTAGGGTCTTTTGTCCATTAAGTTCTTTTTAAAATGTATCAACCCAATCATTAATTAGAGTGAGGATGCTTCTAGCCGCTTTATGTAGCAAATGAACTTAAAAACACTCAAAAATATGTTAGAACAAGTAGATTCATATCTATTACGGGAACGGTCAAATGGAAGAACCAAATAGATTGAACGGTCACCTTTTCAGTTTCATGATATCTTTCTAAATCGCCTGTATTTTTTTTAAGCTTGAAAGAACTGAAAAACGTTAAATTGAGGAAAAAAAATCTTTTGTGGTTGAAATTTTCTTCAGGCATCATTGTAGTACATAAAGGGATCTTTCACAACACGCGTTGTCTTCCTCTGGGTAGGAAGAAGTTGTCCCCTGTCGCTCGATCTACTCTTTTTGTGTGACTTTCTCTCGGGTAATTCAATACATGACTTCAATGGAGGCAGAAGAAATTTCTGATTCCATCTATGGGCGTATAGATCAAGACTTAATGAGGAAACTGGACAAATGGAACTTGACGGAGGAGGAGTGCGAGGAAATTGCTATTCCTTGTAGTCACCTATGGAGATATTGAGAGTTGTGGTCTAGGTATTCTTGGTAGATTACATGCGTCCAAGAAATATAATTTACTGGGGCTGAGGCGAGCATTATCGACGGTGAGAAACATTGATGATGAAATATGATTCGTGGAGATCGATAAGGATCGATTTCAGATTTTTTTTCAAGAATGAGAATGAGATTAACTTTGTAAGAGAGAATCGACCTTGGTTGTTTAAAGAACAACTGTTTACTGTTAAACAATGGAAGCATGGATTGAATTTTGAATCCGAGGCATTTTGCTGCCTTATGAATGCAGGAATAACAAGGTTGGTGCAATTCTTGGAGAGAAGATGGGCAAAGTAAGAGATATGGATGAGAGTTTCTCACGTGGTGAGTTGAATTAAAAAGATTTATTCGTGTTAAGGTTGAAATCAATATCTTTAAACCTTTACAGAGAGGACCAGTAATCAACTTTGACAACCTAAACATTGTTGCAGCTTTAAATATGAGAGGATACAACGATTTTGTCGATTCTGTGGTAGAATCGCTCATTCAAAATCGGTGTGTAAGGATAATGAGGGAATTTATAATTATAGTATTAAAGCATCGGACATGATTTTAAGCAGATGGAGAGCATTCTTGAACTTTAAGGATTGATGTCTGGTCAGACTATTAATTATCATAAAGCAATATTATTTTCAACCCTAATGTTCCTCAAGGGGATTGGCAAACATTCTGAATATGGAGGAGAGTTGTGATATAGGGAAGTAGCTTGGTTTAAAAACTAATTTTAATCTCTTTAAAATTGAGTTATTTAATGATATCAGTGATAAAGTTATTAATAAAATCAACAGATGGTCTAAAAGTTGGCTTTCAACTTCTGGTAGAGGAATGATGATTAAAACAATTGCTCAGACGATTGCTCTTTATGCCATGTCCTGTTTTAAACGTCCATTTCCCCTCATTGATGACTTCTGTGTCCGGTTGGGTCGATTCTAGTGGGGTGCTTCATCAAATAGTTCTGGTATTTCATGGGCCTCTTAGTGTAAATTGACTGGCAGTAGAGATAAGGGGTCGAGCTTTAAAGAAGACCTCCATTGCTTCAATATTGCTATGTTGGCCATGCAAGGATGGAGGATTATTCAGAATCCGAATTCCTTGGTAGCCAAATTTCTTAAAGCGAAATACTTCCATGTTGGCAATTTTCTGAACACTAAATTGGGCTATAGACCGTCTTGGGGGTGGCGCAGCATTTTGGAAGGGAGAAAAGTTTTGAACCGAGGTTTATGCTAGAGAATTGGAAATGGGTCTGAAGTGGAGATCTGGAAGGATCCTTGGATCCTCAGACCTGATTTATTCAGGGTCCTTACTTTGCCTAATCAGAGCATATCAAAGGTTGAACAATTGATTTTGCCTAGTAGGACTTGGAATTCTTCTTTGATTAACATAATTTTCTGCAAAGAGGATGCTATTGCTATTCAGTTGATTCCCCTAAGGTCGAATATTCTGCACGACAAACTTACATGATCTCATTCAAGGGATGGTGTTTGTTCAGTGAGGACTGGATATTGAGTTGCAGTTAATTAACTTAAAAATGGTGATCTCAGACGTGGAGCAGGTGGTTGCTGTAGTCATACTGTGGATGAAACGTATTTTTGGAAGAAAATTTGGAAGCTTAATGGACCCCTAAAATCAGAAATGTAATTTGGAGATGTTCCAAAAATTAGCTAGCTCTTAAACTGAGTTTAATTAATAGAGGAATGAAAATTAACAGTTTTGTGCTCTCTTTTTGGCAAGGAAGATGAGACAGGCTTACATTTTTTTTTCAAGTGCCCCTTCAGTCATTCCTTCTGGTTTGGATGTCCTTTATCGTTGCATATGGAGAAAATTGCCGGGCTAGATTTCTTTACGGTGTGGAAGTTCACCTGCTCGTCGATTAAGGGTTCCAACAATGAAGAAGAAGTGTTGAGCTGGTGGGATTTCAGAATCTAGCGCATGTGGGAAATTCGTAACTTGGTATGCTTCAACGTGTCTAAAGTTTCTCATCTGGATGCAATCGGTGCTGTGACTAGGTACTTCGAGGAATTCCGGTCTGCTATTTGGGGGAAGAAGACTGAGTCTGCTACTCGCGTAGATGATGCGGATCTGGGGTTTTCATCGGTTAACAACGAAAAGATTTTATGGACGGATGCCTCTTAGGTTAACGATGCGAGAGGATTGGGCTTTGTTTCTGCTGATAGTGGAGGTGTTTTCCATAGAGTGATTGCACAATCTTTTCCCTTTTGCAAGGATGCGTTTTCTGCTGAGTTTCGTGCCATTCACTGGGGGCTTAGTAATGGTGGGTTTAATATAGGTGATGAGATTGAAATGAAGTGCGACTCTCTTGAGGCAGTTTAGTTTCTTTCTAAGGGGTCTGCGTGCAATGAACTTGATCCAACGGCTGCTGATAATTTGAAGTTCAAATACTCTTATTATTTCCTTTAAGCATGTGCCTAGGGATTCTAATGTCCTAGATCACAAGTTAGCTTCTCTTGGTTCTAATGGTTCTTCGTTTTTGTGGTCCGATAGGATCCCGATTCGGTTTACTCGAGTTTGTGATCTCCATGATTTCTTTTCTAATTAACGAAGTCTTTTCTTTGATAAAAAAGTGTAGTTCATATAATCTTTGTATTTTACTTAGGACTTAGAAATGTTTTTTTGCTAGATTTTCATGTTTTTCTATTACATTGTAGATCGAGAGGGTCGTTGTATAGAATTAATAAGGGTCATTATCAAGTCTCCCACTATAGGATTAAATTAAGGGAGAAAAAGAACTCAGTATTATTAGAATGATTGTAATGCTCATTATGTGAATTCTCTGTTAGATCTAGTTAATTTATTTAAACTCGTAAATGTTCTTAACTAGCAATGATTTTAAAATTCAGTGTACAATAGATAAGAGTTGAATTACAAAATTAAGATTTAACAAGAAATATCAAGATGCAGTGAATCTATTTATGAACTTTGCCTTTGAGAGAGGATTTGGTGATGCATATATATATAAAATTATAAACATTGTGTTCATCGTACTCAAAAGATTAGAGACGTCGTCTATGAACATCTAATATGTAACGTGTTTATAAATGGCTATACATGTTGGTAGTTTTACGGGGAGTCAATATTAATTATTTCATCCGTGATCAGTACATCATTTGAAGCCATTACTAATAATAGATCACACATGTGAAACATCATTATCATTTTAAAAAGATGAAAATGATATGCATGAGTTGTTGCATGATGCATAATTTATTGAATAATGAACGTGGATCAGATTTATTCCATCACAACAACTCGTTGACGATGTAAATGAAAGGTTGGAAAAATTTGGGGATGATTATGATGTTAGAAACTTAATAATTTGGTCAAGATAGTATTCGACTGCTATATCTACCAGTTGAATACAAGATAGTATTCAACTTAAATAATTTGATGTGAAGAATTCTTACCATCATCATTTATCGTGAACCTATATCACATTAAATGTTTTGATGGGCTAAGTGAGAAATCATTCTCTTTTATTCTTGATTGTTGAATAGAGATTTTCATAAAGGTGTTCAGCTAACGCATACATTTTATGAAGCAAAGAAACTTATTTGGGAGTTAGGACTTGGGTATAAAAAAATAGATGTGTACTCAAATGATTATATGTTGTATAGGAAAAACAGAGAAAGACCAAATGTGTGAACGATGTGGTATTTAAAGATGGGTTACCAATGAAAAAGATTATAAGCGTATGTCACAAACTCAAAAAACAAGGAAGAGAAGAAAATATCTTCCAAAGTATTGCGCTACTTTCCTCTAAAATACAGATTGTAAGGGTTATACATGTCTTCTAAAACTGCCGAAAGTATGAGATGACACCATGAGGGATGCACTAAAAATGATGTTTTGAGAAATCATGCAGACGCAGGTGCTTGGAAAGTCTTTTATCATAATTTCAAAGAATTTTCTTAGAACCGCGTAATATTAGGCATACTTTGGTAGTGATGGTTTCAACTCGTTCGAAACCATGAGTACGAGTTACAATACTTTGCTTGTAATATTAATTCCATACAATGAAGATCTATATATTTGTTATTTCTTTCCTCAAAATGAAAATCTAGATATTAATTTTAATGATATCCTAGGGTAAATTTTGTTGTCACTCTATAAATAAGAAGCTTGGAGAGAGAAGAGGGACCATAAGTTTTCTTCAAAAATTGAATAAATTGAAATTTTAGAGGGAGAAAGAGAGAGAGAAGAGAGTGTCCCGCTGTCATCGCTGCTGGCGCTGCCGCTGCCTCCAACAAGCGTTTTCTGAAGAAAGAAAATAATCGTTGATTTGTCTCAACGTGAACTACCACCCCTCTAAGTTTCAACCAAATAGGATAAATGATGACCGAGATACGACCATTAAATTTTTTTATCTAAAAATCTTTACCTCGTCCGTTCTTTTTCACCGACGACTTTACCAACAAACGACCATCACCATTCAAATCCTCTAATTAAACTCAATAATTTCAATCTAAATTTCTGGTCAAAATAACCACAATCTCTGGTAGCCCAAAAAAGAATCCATAGTTCAAGAAACTCTTATCGACTGAAAGTTTACTCGTCCGGCGAGACCCATGACTTCAAGATGGTTCAGTAGGATCCCCTAATTTTTCATATTTGTGACGATAACTCTAATGATCCATTCAAATATCATTAACATCAATCAATTTTTTAAGTACGTTGTACATCATTATTTCTTTAAATTTTCTTGTATACAAATATGTGTTTCTTCTTCTTTGTATCTTTATGTTAACATATTAATAGGTGTATAAGGGTGATTTAGATGATTGTTTATTGTGTGAAATTCCATTATGGATATTAACATAATCCTCATTATCGTTTTTCAATTAATATTTGAAAGATCAATTTAATATTCTTTTAAATGAAAAATTCTGACAATGTGTTTTGGAAATTTTGGGATGCCAATTTCCTGAACTACTGAGTTGAGGAGTTATTCTTGTGTACCAATGTAAGTACAATAAGTTTGTTGTTTTTTAAACTGACTATGGACTTTGAGACTTTTAGAATACCAATTTTTAAAACTACTAAGGTCAGAAATTATTTTTGAGATAGTGAAGATAGTTCTAATATTTTTACAAAAAATAAATTTTCAAAATTTTTAATGATCTTTAGTGGGTGATCAATCATGCACTAAAATCATTGGTGGGGACTCTGGTTTTATTTTTTAAAATATATTTTTCAGTCCTCGCTCCGCATCGCAAGCATGTTGTGACAACTTGACGATTCTGGTGGGGTCACATCTGTGTAACATTCTTGTCGATTGATAAAGAGTCAAGCCAAATCTTTAGCTATCTCGCATACATTTCACCATTTGCACACACCATGGCCCCGTACCTGGGCTTTACCTTTAAGATTAGCGAGGATAAGTAGTGAAATACCTTAATCGTGATTTCCGTGCAGGCTCATGAAAAAATTCTCAGTTAGGTCGATCTTTTTAGGATACCGATTAGGGACCCCTATCATTCCATCTATGGATAGCATTATGGACACTCTGGGATATTTTTAAGAGTTTTAGGCCCTAAGACACATATCTAGACAACCTTAAATCCTAACTAATAGACAATTGAAAATTAACACTAGGGTCGTCCAAATGTTAGGTAGGAGACGTTGGATAATTATGTTGTCTCTATTAACTATTATTTTCTTTTATCTAATAGAGCAATCGACAATCATCATCATCCTGTGCAATCATAATCTTCGTCATCAGCATCATCATCACCATCATCATAGATTTATCATTTTCATCATTACATGCAATGTTGATTAGTATTGTTACCATTTGAGCATATAAGTAGATTATTTTTTAGTGAATGTAGTTATCTTTCTCCTCATTTATTTTTAGAATTGTCATTAACATCATCTATTGACATCAATTAAAATCATGATTTGTATATAATTCTTCATTTCCTACATCATAAGTTCATGTTTTACTTCATGCATCATAGGTTCATCATTTACTTCATACATTATAGCTTCATTTCTTCATGCATTGTTGTTTCATTCCTTCCTTTATTCATACAATAAAATATTTTTTTTGTTAAAAAAATCAAAAAGAAAAAGAAACTCATTGGGTGTGCCTATATCATCCTTATAGAGCACGATCTCAAGTTATAATCATGGATGAGCAAGAAAACGATCTATCACGAGAAGAAATGAGGTGAGAGATTACTGAGCTAATGGACTAGGTTACAATAAATTTTTGTTACAATCAAGGAAAGGCTAGTGGTGAAAATCCACTAAGAGGTCAATTATTTCAAGACCAGCTCCTAATGATGCCCCACATTATCCTCCTAGGTTCATCCCATCCCCTCGACATCATCAGGTAGATTAATTTCATCATGTTCCATCACTACTGGTGAATATCCAACAGTACTCATTTCTATTGCCCAAGAAATTATTCGTTGAGGAAAAACTAGGTACAATCAAACATGCTAATAAGCCTACCAAACTTTCACAAGCGTCTAGGCACAATCAAACTTTCACTTCCACAAGGTGACCATGCTAATGAGCTAACCATCATGCCTGATATTGACGACTACAAATTGTGGAGGCCCATTACCAAGTCAACAAAAAATTCACTGTTGAGAGATAAGTTAAATTTTATGGAGGAGAGATTGCAAGATATTAAGGGATCAATATGTGTGCTATTATTGCTATCATATAGTTATGTATAGTCTCAGATGTAACTATATCTCACAAATTCAAACTATTTGAGTTTCAAAATTATGAAGGTAGCACATTCCAGGGAAGTTATCTTATTGTAGAAAGATTGTTGCCTATGCACATGATGATAAGATGTAGATTCGCTTCTTCGAAGACAGCCTGATGGGTGTGACATCTCGTTAATACATCTAATTGGATAGTCAATGCATTCAGTGGTTAAAAAATTTAGCCAACATTTTCTTGAGACAGCACAAGTAAAATACATGGCTCTAGATCATTTAGGTTTGCAAAGGATGGAGAGAAAAAGTCCACTAAAAGCTTTAAAGATTATGCGTAAAGGTAGAGGGAGTTAGCGGCTCAAGTGCAACATGCCCTATTAGAAAAATAAACAGATGCAATGTTCATTAATACGTTAGGTGTCTATTCTATGATATGATGATAAATACTGTTTCAAATAACTTTTATTGTATTATAGTAATTCGTGAAATGATCTAATATTAGGGTAAAAATGGTAGAATTCCAAAGACCCACTAGACACATCCATCACGCATAAAGGCCTAATGAGAATCACAAGAGAAGGAGATGTACAAGGAGTCAATTATGAATATTCATTACAAGATGGAAGTTTTAACCATTTTCTAAAATGCAATGAAGGGTTTCAACCTACAACACCATATGTGGCATATACCTTGCATGTGCTGTACAATTACCACCCTTAGCAATCAGCTCCTCATAACGCTAGACATAGCTTGAGACCATAAATTCACCTTCAAGATGTTGTTCATGTATATGACAACCAAAGCAGAACTAGAAATTATAAAAAATTCACCAAGTATGACAGAATTTTCATGTCTTCAACAAAGCTTTTACAATAATTGATCCATAATAATCAATTGGTGCAAGTTCTATATGATCCCATTAATCCACCATATCTTAAGTGGTATGATCTAAATTCTCGGTGTAACTATCATGTTGGGGAAACTTGAGAATTATAAAGCCACTAAAAAATAGAGTTTAGACTCTGATTAAAGTTAGATGACTAAACATCAAGAAAGCCGATGATAACCCATAACTAGTTCTAAGTATCAACCAAATAATGAGAATACTACTATATATTCTGTGGAGCATCTTTCTTCATGATAATGGAACAACTTTGATGTGGTGAATTTTTTTATAGTTGTAGTACACTGATGCTTTCGTTGAGTTTAATAATTGGGATGTCACTGAGTTGCTAGTGCAATTTAGGGATTTTTAATAATGACGAGCTAACGTCAAATTCCTAAAGAATGTGCCCAATATATGGAATAAAAATTGTGTTGTGCACTTATTTCTTATCACGTTGCATCTATTTTTGAGTCCTTTCATAGGTTCCATTCTAGTTTTGTTCGATTTGAGTTTCTGTTCATTTCAAAGTTATAAATGCATTCCAATTTTATGTTCATTGATTGCATATTCTTACATCTCTCTCATTTCTTTCCTTTCACCGAATAATCCGACCCAAAATTAGGAATTGTAATTTTGAAGCTAGTAAAATATAAGCAATCTCATTTAGAGCTTCGACAATCTCATTCTTGGTAAATGAAGATATTACAAAATAGATATTATTCTCAATTGAGGTTATATTTTTATTGAATTTACATCTGATTGGAAATTATGGAGAGGCTTTTTTTTTGCTATTCCAAACACTTATATCTCTTAAGTCCCAATTGAGCCTAAAAAAATATTTGCTTCATGAAACCCACTCAATGATCACTCCCTACAGTGAAAAAATCATTACAAAATGGATTATTTTATCCAAGTACATGTTGCATAAGTTGAAAAGTATTTTAAATTGGGGCAAAAGCAAAAGACATAGGAAAAAAATCAATTGAAAAGGAAAATGGTATTGAAAATGATCCCTATGACATTTTTAAGAGTGCGCTAGAACATTAGGGTAAATTTTGTTCAAAAAATATCTAATTGCATTTTTCCAAACTTGGGATAGTTGTTGTTATAAAAAAGTCCTTCTGCAACTCCTATACTATTTAAGTTTCTCAAAACAAAATGTCAAAGCCCACTCTAGGATAGTCTTTATTGGGAAAAACTCTCAACGGTGCTCATTTGCTTAGACATACCATTTTCATATTAGTTTTGAGCCTTTAATATCATTTCTTTAGACATCCTATAAACCCTAACCTACATTACAATCCAAATTAAAGTCTTCTTAGGACCAAGAAGATTTATCATGGTATCAGACTTATGAGTATTCAAACTATAATAGTTTTGATGAATAGTCAATCACTTTTACGAGTTATACATCTTATTGGGAGATTAATCTTATACATCAAAAGTCTTGATGTGATATATGTCAAAACAAATCATGAAATTACATTATTGGAAAGTTGAAAGCTAATTTAAATGCACGTCTAGGCCTTTACAACCTGAATGTAATACACTGTATTCATCTGAAAGTCGATAAAAAAATAGAAGTCTAGCATTACCGTCTGCATCCTTACAATGTCAGTCGAATAGAAAAATACATTTTGCAAAGTATTGAAAAGCATTTGACCTTCAGACATATATGCCTCAAATATGTCTCGTTGTATTGATACAAAGAATCACAAAATTTAAACTCTTAAAAGTCATGATTCTCACATAATCATTGAGCATTTTATATTGATCACACTAAGATGGTACAATAAAAAAATGTAAATTCGATATTATTTGAATTGAGTGGTTCTTGAAAGAACTATGCTCGACGATGTTCGAAGAGGACATGATTGATAAACTTCAAACATGTATTATCGACATACATTGTCAAATGAAAATTAGATTTCCGCCAACATTTTTCTCCATCACGGCTCGATTGGTAGTTCATTTGGCTTGTAAGGTGAAAATTGCAGGACTTGTCCAATATAGATGGATGTACCCTATTGCAAGGTAAGATTAACGTAATATATTTTACTATTTAGTTATGGTTTTGCGTAATGATTTGCTTAGTATAGGTTGTTTGTATTCTAGGTAGGTATTTGGGTGAACTAAAAGCTTTTGGGCACAATAAAGCTCATCAAGAAGGTTCAATTGCTTAGGCTTTCATTATGAATGAGTTTACAACATTTTGTGTAAGGCATTTAGATGGAGTGTAAACAGAGTGCTACTTTCGTATTTTAGGTCGACCAACGAAGAACGCAATAAATGATGAACTTCGTAGCCTCACATTGACACGAGCACATCAATTTATGTTGTTTAATTGTGAGTGGGTGGACCATTTTTTTAGTATTAAATATACAACTTGGATACTTTATTACATCCTTTTCTTAGGTTATCACTTCAGTGTGTAAATAATACTACACTGTAGTCATCGACCTTCTCACGTTGAAGTCAAACGCCAACTTCATGACGAATTTTTGGATTGTTTACATCTAAAGTAAGTTCAGTAGATGTACTTAAATGATTCATTTGTATATAATTCAATAGATGTTGAATATTATCTTTTTATGAATGGATAAATAAAATGGGAAAAAATGCTTCAGAAAAGCTCAGATTGCTAGCTCGAGGTTCAAGTAGTTTGGTGAAAAAGTATGATGGACAATGTTAATGGATTTGTCTTTCGTACAAAGGAAAGTCATAGCCTTTATATGTTTCAAAATAGTAGAGTCATGGTACCATCAAAGATAACAAGTTATGTAAATGCGAAAGATAGAGAGTTGATTTACTATGAGATTCTTAAAGATATCATTGAGATGAATGAGGAATACAAAGTGATTTTAATCAAATGTGATCGGATCGACCATACCAACGATGTTGGGGTAAAGACTGATCGATAGAGGTTTACACTTGTTATTTTTTCACATTTATCTCTTACCGGAGAGCATTTGAAGCAGACACCATTTATCTTTGTAACGCAAGCGGATTTGGTATATTACGTTGATGATACAAAACCTTGAGATTTGTATAGTTGTCCTATATAAAACCTTGAGATTTGTATAGTTGTCTTTGTATAGTTGTCCTATATAAAACCTTGAGATTTGTATAGTTGTCCTATATAAAACCTTGAGATTTGTATGCCATAGAAGTATTAGAGTTGGAAAGAGACACCATAATTCATCATAACGATGTAGTTCTCAATGAAAAAAGTCTAGAAGATTTGAACTTAGTTTGAGTGACTGTTGATGGTTTGGCTTTTGAAGAATGGCATATAGTTACAATAATGATCATGATAACAATATTTCTGAATTATATGATTACATTGAATGTTTCATAAAAATGTGTCTTTTTATATTTTTAGTGATAAAAATATAGTAGTAACTTATCAAATACATGACGTATTAAGATGTACAAGAATATACATCATGAAACACATATGTAAATAGAAGGTTTGTTTCATTTAATTATTGTAAAGCTATTAAATATTTTGTGAAATAGGACTATCCCAGTGGCATATCTGTGTCCATCCACGTAATGGGAATCTTCCATGCAAGATGCTTCCCGTTTAACAGCAAAGGTTGAGACTTAGTGAAAATGAGTGTCCTAGCTAGAGGCTCAATGTGAACGAGTACCTGAGTTAGAGGCTCGATGTGCATGAGTATCTAAGTTGGTAGCTGAATTCTTAGAGACGCGTGCTTAATTAAACTTAGTTATGCAGGACTCTCAGAGAATGTAGGGTTTATGCCTTGAACAATATTTGATACTTGTCAAATATTTTGCTATTATATATATTTTTATAATTTGAATACTTTGGGTAATATGTAGTCTAAAATTTTGAATATCTTATTGTACTCATGGGTCAACATCTGATCATTTATGTACACTATACATGTTTAGGATGAATATTATTGTGTCTGTTGTGGATATAATTGTTAAAGTGATTATATATGCAAAAATATTTGGAAATAGTTGGCAAAACAAATGGCAGTTTGTAAAGTCTTATGTTTCGATGGTTGGCAGTTTGTAAAGGCCTTAAGGTAGTTTGTAACTATTAAAAGCCACCACCAGAGGCTACTAAATTGGTATTTTTCAGCTGGTTAAATGAAACTATCACTATAGTCATCAATAACTACTTATTGTAACTGTCGCTATAACAAAATAAATCATCTCAACAAGTACTGCGACTGCAGCTATAGCAACTGATTTCTAAGTGATGTAATAGCTTTGGTGAATAATTTAAAATCATGGGCAAAAAAAATGTCGTTGTTGGCATGTTTTATTGTATCAAATGGAGTTGGGATGGATATCACAGTCCCTGCCACATCATTGCCCCATTCCAGCCCCACTAATTTTCATACATTTTTTAAAAATATTTAAATTGTACCGTAAGTATAACTCTATATTGCAACCCCACCCTAGCAATAATTATTTTTAATTTCCCTCAGTACACTCATTAATTTAGTCATCCAATAAGACATTTTTCATGTTAGTTTTCTTCTAAATAACCTTCATTGTTTTTACTGCCATCATTCTCTCTCCATACATTGACATCTTCTTCACCCATGCCACCATGTTAGGTCGACCCCTTGAGAAATTCTAAATATTATTCAAGCATAAAAGAAGGGACGGGGACGTGTGGGTACCCTGATCCTAATGGAGATTCTCCACCCTCGCCCTGTGTCACTTTAAATAAAGAATGAGATGTGGATGAAACTGACATATTGAAGTGGAGATGAGATGGGGGAACGGCCCCGCCCCTGGCCCTAGCCCATTGAGAACCCCAATTCCAACCATTTTTGCCAAAGATTATTGCCGCCAAACGTTTCTTCACTCACCCCTTTAATCTTGTCCTTTTTGTCATTTTTTACTTGACTTGATTATGTTATAAATTTAGAATGGTTCTTTTAATGACTTAATCTTTCATTGAGCACAAATGTGGTCTCCAATCTGTCTTTCAAAGCATCAATTACAATAATCATATTTGTTCTCGATGGCGGATCAAGCCATTCAAAGAACTCATATACATGATCAATTGGATGTAAAAACCAAAACTATAGCATTACTCTAGACTGAATATAATAAATACTAAGAAAATTAGTGTTATTCTCAAACTAATATGGACTTACCATGTAATACCGGCATCTAAAGAATCTTCACGCAAGATTCACGTCATTCAAAAGATGTGCAAACTCTAGCCTTAACACCACTATTGCGCAATGGAACTTGTCCCCAATTTGGGAGCATGTACTCACTGAAGATGAAGACATTGAAATTATGGCTAAGATTAGTAACAAAAATCTATATTTAATTAGGAACAATAAATTCATCTTAATCCAGACCCTTAATCCTCCTGGTTACTCGATTTTGCTAAGAAATGAGACATTAAGTTTTATCTACTATTTAATAATACAGGAAAAAAAGATGAAAAAGACCCCAAATAGGTAGAAGGTAAGAAATCTGCATATTGATGAAAAGAAATACATCCAAAACCTTATTCATTCGGAACAAATCGCAGAGAAAATGGTAACAAAAAAATCACAGAATACTCTTAGAATGAATGATAAACTAAGGCCAAATCTCAAACAGAAAAATCTCGGACATGAGAAGAAATCACTGAGAGATACCTCAAATCAGACTGAAAATTAACGGAAATGCCAGAAAATTTCCTCGGCTTCACCGAGTCTTCATTCGAAGAGGGGAAGGAGGGGAAGGAGGCTTTCTCATGGCTATTGAAAATGTTGTTATTTTAACTACTAAAAACAGCGTCTTTTTGATAAAAATTAATACGGAGTTACTTTGAGAGTTAAATTGTAAATTACATATTGAATTAAGTTTAAACTGTAATATTGTAAGGTTTGAGGTTTAATATGTCTATTATCCTTAGTTTGAGCAAGAAAAATGTAATTTTTCTTTTTATTAATTTTTTGAAAAACATTAAAAAGTCCCTATTACAATTGCCTTATCTAAAGAAAAGTCAAAAATATAAATTACACCCCTGATTTCTGTAAGATTAGATCACTGTACTTTATAAATAACAAATTTGAACTTTATACTTTCCACGATTGCTCCAATTAATCCCTCCTTTCCACAAGCCGTCCAATTGATAACGAAGAGGAGTTTTCCGTATCAATTCTTCTTCTCTCAAATTCCAAGTGAGAACCAAAGAAAAATAGATAAAAAAATAACAACGTTCTAAATTAAAATCCAGAAGATAGCCATATTAGATACTATTACGAACAACAGATCTAACAATTTCACTTTCTCAGAGAAAGCCCAAATCAGATCTTTGCATTCTGCGAAACTAGTAACTTGGATTTGTTAGACAATTGTTATTTTTGGTAAAGAAAGTCTCAAACTCAGGATCTTCCGCTGCACGAATTTCCTGAGAAATGAAGTCATAAGCACGTAAGTTCAAGGCCAGACCGACTACTCCAAGAGCACTCATCCATAAACCGGTTACTGGTACAAATAACATAAAGAAATGTAACCAACGTTTATTGGAAAAAGCAACCTCAAAGATTTGGGATCAAAAGCGGTTAACGATGACCATTGAATAAGTTTCTTCAGCTTGAGTTGGGTAATGCTAGCCGTGGAGTTAGAAGTTTGTGATAGCAGGGAGACCAAAAATAAAATCTCTTTTTCTTCTTTTCCTTACTAGGAAAGGGTGAGATTTGAAACTGAAAATTGGGGACTAATAAGATTGAGACAATTTTTCACATTGATTTTCCATACAATTTTTTTTAACGGAAGCTTCATAAATAAATCAACAAAATGATATTTTTAACATAATTCAGCTAATGACACAACCACCAAACTCAAATACCATTACATCCACATCTAAACTCAATGCACCAAACCGCAAATCATATCTCGTGATGACATTGATCTTTCACGCATGGTCAATGTCTCCATGATATTTGGTAACCATAAGTTTAACTAGCTTAGGCAAATGTCATCATTCCTTAATCGGAATATAGTCAATTTATTAGCTTGAAAATCATTTTCAGCATGAGTGAAGTCTTCTTACTAAACCTCTCAATATATTAAGTTTTTTCCTCCTGAGATAGAGTCTTCTTCTCATTTTAAGCCTATCATCTATCTTTTATAGCAGAATCTCCTCATCACGAAATGCTCCCTTAGGGTAGAGCTACATTTCACTCTTTACGAAGCAAAGTCATTGAACTCATCACTTATACCTTATATTTATAGACACTTTAAGAACTTTAATTTTTCTATTCAAGATAGTATTTATACAAAAGCAATTATTATTGCAATATCTTTTTCTATGATATCTTCAGTAAATATGAAACAAAATCTCTAACGAATGTGAATACCACCAAATTTTAACACATTTCCATTTCTTCTTCTTTGATCTGATCTCCTATAACTTGGTGAGGATTGTGAAATCGCCATGTCAAAATCAGGATGAAGGAATCGAAATCAACAAGATGCAACTATTATCATTACAATGAATGATTCTCTGATTGTTGGGTTAGCGATGGGAAGCTTGGAGATGTCGTTGTCAGCCATAGCGAAGCAGACGAGCAGTCAATCTAAGAAGACTCTTGGATAAGTTGAGATGGGTAAGCTTTGCTAGGCAAAAGAAAAAGAAAGACGATCGGCGAAAAGGAAAAGAAATGGAAGAAGCAAGAATTATTTAGTTACCTTTGATGGTGTCTCTTTTGAAAACTAATCGGAAAGATAAGAGAATAGAATATCTCATCTCCCTTATCAATTGGACAAATTCATGAGATTATGAAAAGTACAATATGGAATTAATAAATTCATCATTCATGAAATAAAATGTCTATCTTGTGAAAATTTAAAAGTATTTGAGTGATTTAACACAAAAAAATACACTACCAGAAAGTAAAAGAATCATACTAAAACCAAGGACATCTTAATTTAAGATGATACCCCTAAGGCCAAGCCCTCATGTCCCATGTTAATAAATATTAATTTTAAGATGTGTGTTGCATGTGAATATAAATTTTATAAATATTATTATCATATATAAGCTTATTTTTTCTTCATATATACTTTTTTCATTGTGAGCTTAATTTTAAAAATGTATATGAAGTTTGTCTAATATGTAAATCAATGCATCTTACTCAATTGAATTGTAAATTATTTTCCTATTTTATTAAAAATATTTAAATTATTTTTCTTACATTCACTATGCATCGTTGTTATATATTATGTGTTGTATTGTTACAAATAATTATAACTTATATTAATCATAATTTCTATTCTAAAATATAATGAAAATAGATTAATTAAGTATCTAACTTGAAATAGAAAGAATGTCCATTAATAAATTAATTAACAACTTAATCAATATATTGTCATTTGCTACTAAGTTAAAGATAATTTAGAAAATTTAATAATAATGTGACGATAAAGTTGTACAAAAGTAGTTTTACTCACATGGATCAATAATAAGGCAAGATAAGATAAGTAATTATACATATAGATTGTTTTTATTCTTTTAATCGATGAAATTTTATTTTTTTCACTATTATTTTCATGAGATTAGTGTATACGTAAAAATGATAAAAAAATATTAACTAAAGTAATATAAGGTAACAAGACAAGATAAGATAAGTAATTATACATATAGATTATTTTTATTCTTTTAATCGATGAAATTTTGTTTTTTCACTATTATTTTCATGAGATTAGTGTATACGTAAAAATGATAAAAAAATATTAACTAAAATAATATAAGGTTATTTTTTTCGCTTACAATTAGTCTTAAAATTTATACATAAAAATGAGAATATAATTATAATAACTAAATGATTATTATTATCTCATTATCAACAGATTCACTGACCATTCTGTACTCTCTAAAGTGAAAGCTTCTCTCTCTAGTTTTTTGTGATCCAGAGTATGTTCTTCCTCCCTCTTGGGAGGAAACTTATGGCTGAAGTGGGTAACCAAGTGATGAGGGTAGGGATGATTTTGATGATATGTTTGGTAGTGAATTAAAGGGTATGAGGATTAAATGGAGTCCTCAACACAACATCTTGGTATTGAGGATCTTACTGGTGTTTCTAGTACTGGGATTGAAAAAGTAAGCTTGAGTCTTGATAAGCCCCGGGAGGTAGCTGTTACGCCCCTTTTGGAAGCCAGTGAAGTGTACAAGTTGACAGAGGTGCCAGAAAAGAAATTGTTGCTTCTTTGATGAACCTTCTTTAGGACCAAACTCCAAATACCATTCCAAATGTTTTGGGATCAAAGGAGCACATGATTCATGAGGTAGCAAGACTTTAGAGATCCAAGTTTATGATGAGCATGAAAGTTGTAGGTGCTAAGGAAGCCACTCCCATGGTGGTTTTTGGTGGAGAAAGAGAAAAGAATAGTGATGTCACTCCTATAACATCATTTTTTTAGAAAATTAACCTTCTTTATTACCTAGGGAAGGATGTCAAGGGGTCCAACTCATGGCCTCATGCAAGGATAAAGGTAAGGGCAATGTCCTTGTTAGCACTCCTTGCCTACCTACCACTTCAACACTCATCTCAATGCTAACAAGGTGTACTCGAATCTTGTTAGGAAAGTTAACCAAAATGGGTCTATTCGGGTGAACAATAATGAAAATAATGAAAATTCATTAGACTAGTTAGACGATTGTCCTAATAGAAATGATGTTTGTGAGGCTGGTCCATCTCATATTGGTAATGACAAAACCATTAGTGAGCATGCTCCTCCTCTCAAGCATTCATGGGCTGAGAATGTCAAGGGAAGAGCAGCAAATAAGATGCCATTTGCTTTTGTGGAACCTATAATGACATGAAAGAATGTTAGATTGAGATCCCTGAGGAGGTAGTGATCAGAGGCAAGAAAAGCTGGGAAGCTTGCATAGCTGGTCAATTCATAGACAAGAAACCCCATTTTTCCATGGTTCACCATGCTACTTTCAATTTTTGGGAAAGAAGAGGGTTGATACAGGTGCTTGCATCAAATAGTGGGTGTTTGTTCTTTAAGTTTTCCTCTATTGAGTAGATAGATTGTATTCTAGATGAACGTCCCTGGTATCTAGTGGATAGACCAGTGTTGCTTAAAGCCTGGCAGGAGAACATGAAGCTCTCCAAATATGCCCTTCAGTCTGTTCTAGTATGGATTAAGTTTTGAGATGTGCATTTGGAGCTTTGGAATGGAGAAGGGTTGAATAGAATTGCTAGTGTTGTAGGAGTTCCCCTATTTTCAGACTCTATAATAGATAATTGCACTAGGATCTCCTTTGTCAGGATTTGTGTGGAAGTGGATGTGAGGGCTGAAGTTTTGGAATATGTTGACGTTAAACTTCCTAGCAGCAGGAACATCCAGATTAGAGTGGAGTATCAGGGTATACCAAGGAATTACATGAAGTGCAAAGTGTTCGGCCATGATTATGCCACTATTAAGACTCAGACTAGACCAAGTCAACAACTCAAACCTTATACTAAGCCTAAACAATAGTGGATTCCTGTTAGTAGGACAAAGCTTGTGATGATACTAGTCAAGTTCAACAAATTGAGCAAGTTATTGACATTTAGAAAGACAAGGATACCTTACCCCAACATGAACCTTTGATTCCACAGGATCTAGCTCTGCTTAGGAGGATACCTTTCTAGAATGCTTTTGATGCTCTTAGAGATGATACTAAAATCAATGAGGAACAATCTTTAGTTGATGAAAATAATGAGGATAATTTGGATGCTCTGGTCTAGATTCAAGAGAAGATTACCCTTGCCTTGGCTCAAACTCTCTCAAATCATTCTAAGAAGAAGGGCAAAAAAGCAAAGAAGAGTAACTCCAAGCACAACAAGAAATATTGCATTCTATAAGAGGCAGATATCCCCGTGACAGCCCCTCATATTTAAAGTCAGTATTTTTTACGAGGCGGAACGCCTCATGTGAAGACCCCTGTAGTATCTCACTTTTTACAGGATTTTTTTTACTCCTATAGAACGTTGTTTAATAAGGTTATCGGGGCCCTGTTGAATGTATTCAACATGTATTTTTAATACTTGTGATAACATTCAGCGGTATTTTGTATCCTATAAAGTGAAATACCATAATGTTCATTGTTATAGTCAAGTATTCATATTAAACACTTTCAAAAGGATAATGTTAAGTAACATAAAGGGCACCAATATAATAATTGACAATATTAACATTTAATAATTTCAACAAAGTTTTGCATCATTCATTTGATCAACTTATAAATAAATCTAACTTGAAAACTAATTAACTTATCCTTAAAATATACAAGCAAACTTGTTCCAATAAATGAAAAATATAAAAAGATTTTCATAAAACCATATAACTTGATGAAGTAAAATAGGCCAAAAGAAAGTCAGACATCAAGGGCTGATACGGTAGTTGTTCCGCTGCTTCAAAACAACAATTCTGGAGAGTTTTAGATACCTGCAAACAAGCAAACATCTACATATCATACTTTAAAAAGTAGAGTAAAATAGAGTAACATAATAAACACTCTTTTGGCCTATTGTACATACCACTTTATTTGAGAAATTAGACTTTAAAGCCATAGAACCTCCAAAAAACAATGGAGGGAAACCAAAACAAATTACTGAAAATTTATCCTCAAACTCCCTTATATCTTCAGAATCATCATTTCCAAGCACATCAACAGAAAAATATCTCCACAGAATTTAAGAACATAATTTCATAATAGCATACTTCATTAGAAAATATCTCCATAACATACGTCAGCAGAAAAATATCTCCAAAACAGCATACTTCAACAAAAAAATATCTCCATAGAAAGAAATTATGCACAAAATTTCATAACATAATTACACCTATTTTACCGAGCCAAAGAAATTTGTGCAGTCATAGATGTAAAAGTATGCTAATTGGAGACCAAATTCATATCTGTAATGTAAGAAATAATGATGAGAAACATGCAAATTGATGTCAAAAAATTAACTTAATTCAAATATCTCCTTCAATCCACAAAGCAAAAGACGTCATATAATATATTATCATTAATTCAATGAGTTCAAATATACAAAACAGTATAAAGATAGAAAATATATCTAATAACTTTGATATCAAACTAACACTTAATAATTTCAGATGATGAACCTGTAATAAAGAAAGATACTTCTACAAAGAATTTACTTATTCAAAAATCTATATCAGAAACCTACTTAAGGATCTATTACCCAAGAGACGAATACCGTAAGGTCAAGTGATTACTGTGCTTATTATTTACAATAACTTAGTTAAGTTCAAGGCATTTTTTATTTGTTCTGATATACAATACAGCCCATGCCTGTGTTCGTCCAACATCAACAACAACAAAAATTTGAAGGCCAATGGTTTGAGCTGCTTCCTGTAGCTCATTCATGGTGCATTTTGTTAAAAGCTTCAGGTTTTTTAAGATGAAGTTTTACTGTTTAGGTGGAACTACAATTTCAAAAATGAAATCACTTGCTTACATTTCTTGTTGATTTTTGCATGTCACAACTATCTTGGCTTGCCCACATTGCTCCCACTGTCCCAAAAGGTGTTGATGGCTGAAACATTTATTAGGGATGCACTTTTATATGCATGGATCAGAATGATAGATGACTTAAAATAATTACGTTGAAATCAGAGAGAAAAAACACAGAAGTAGCAAATTCATACCTTTGCACCAGTTATGCATACATTCCAGTGGCAGCATCTGCAAGGTTCAAAAGATTAGCAACATAACAAAGAGAAGAAATAAAAATTTTACGCATTAAAGAGGGGATATGGAAAACACTGGACATGAGCATTTTATAATAGAAATGAAGATAAAATAAGGCATAAGAAACACGTATAGAGGTTTTGATATCGTGCAAGCACATTGAGATGCTATTTTTCCAGTTCCCATCTTCAGCTCCTACCTAACTATCAAAACCTAAGTATTGTAGAGCACAATGTTTGACATCAGTAAATTTCGGACAAGTGGAAGCATGATTACTAATGGAAGGTAAGGAATAATAAAATAGGAGGATCAAAGAAAGGAAAAAACTACAATTAAAACTAACCATTTTAAGCTTCTGATCACCATTATCTAAGACCAAAGATTGGTCTTGATTCTTTTCTAGCAATGAATTGCTTCTTTTATTACGACTTCTGCTAGGCTTTGAAAAATCCAAAAATAACCCAAAAATGAAACCAATGATGAGGACTGGAATGAAATTTTCTAGCCTAAAACTCGAGGCTAACCATTCCCTTTCTTGCCTCTGATGCTGCTTCTAGTAACGTTCAAGATAGCAACATTAGTATAAAACAACAAAGAGAAATAATAACCAGAATGCTTCTAAAACCATATGAGGGAAATTCATGAAAGCTCTGCTGACAAATTCAAGGAACTAACATAAAAAACATGACTGTGAGTCTTACTCCAATATGTATTATCAAAGAAACCCTAAGACAGTGTAAAATACAACCTATGTATTTATATTTAAAGAGAGATTACACATGCCATTCACCTAGTTGTTCTCAAACAACACTCTCACAGTATGCCAGTAACGAAAAAAAACCTTTAACTTGGATTTTCTACCCCTTAAAAAATTCTGAGATTTCTCTCACGCCATATACTAAAGAAAGCACAAGAGGGACAACCTCCCTAAAAACCTTATCCAAAACACCAGTGTTTAGAGACTTCCAACAAAAAACCAAATTGTTAATAGAGCAAGGCACTACCCACTTAATAAGTAAACTATCCAAAAGTTTCCCCCATATCCCCGAAGAGAAAGGGCAGTGAAGAAAGATATGAATGTTGAACTCTTCAGCCTCTTTGCAGAAGATACATCTATTAGGAAAGTGTAAACCTTACTTCTGTAAGTTATCTAAAGAAAGCACAATACGTATACTGTAAATAACTAATTACGGATGCAAGAAACAATTATGAGTCTTAAATTTTTACTTGAACAAATAATTCCCAGAAATGAATAAGAAGCCCTTAAATTTCTGCTACTAAAATCCCATAAAATATATAAATCTAACATGGAAGCATTTTTCTGGTGCGTTCTAATCCCAGAGCTACTACTGCTTATATATAAATTTAGTGAAGTATTTTAGATTTTGTGTAAATGATAATTCATGTAAGGGATAATAAATATTGAGATACCTTGTAATTAAGATTCTTGAATCTTGTAGAGCATCTCACCTGAATGTCTCTTATGACAATAATATTGTCCACAACAAACAAAAATCAGAATTTTACTATGAATAAACAAATATGGTAGATAAATTTCAAAAATTTAACTCAAGAATAGAAAAAGGAAGCTATATTTATGCCTTCTTTCAGCTCTTATGTAAAATCCTTATTTTCTGCATTCAAAAGTCAAAAGTTGAAATTGGACGAAACCTAAAACCCAGGGCAACGATCGAATTTCAAACAACGTAATCAGAAGCTCAAAACTCCTAGCTCGTCCTCGAAGAAAAAAATCTGAAAAAATAGGTAGATCAGGATGCGATAGACCCAAAATTGTGCAAAATAATTAACGGCTACAGATTCAAAGTGGGAAAAATTTGGCCTCACATGGGCGTGCATCAAAACCCACCTTCACAAAACATCAAACCCACGAAGAAAGCTTTGAAGAACCAGATCCACAAGAAATGTCCGCTTGAAACTCCCATGTCAAAATTAACTAAGTTTAGAATCAAGAATGACATAGAAAACCCCATCTAAATAAAACCCTAGGTCGAGCATAAGAGCTCACGACCTGTATTCGATGGATTACGCTTGATTTTGCCTATTCCATTACCAAGCTTTCTCCCTGATGCACCTTAACCAATCAGAAAATAGTGAAAGCCAACAGAAGATAACAACAGAGAAATTCACTCACCTTCAAAAGAAGAAAGGCTGTAAGGAACCTAACAAACAATATATGAATGAGAGAGTGAGCGCTGCTCTCTCTTCTTCGTCAATGGCTTAGCTCTAGGTGGTCTGAGAGGGAGAAGCTGTGAAAGAGAGGATCTAGAGAAGAATTGAGAGACAGAGAAGGATCGAAGCTGAATATATGAGGATCTGAAATTTTGAGAGGAATCAAGAAAGTGAGAAGCAAAGATTTGAGCTTCTCTCTGAAAATCAAAGATTTGAGCTTTTGTGAGAGCTCAAGAAGGAAACAACTTAAGTCCCTTGTCTCCATTTTTTTTAAGTTCTTCCTACAATTAAGTACCGCTTTTGCTTAATTTTCCCTCCCATTTTTTTTCACTTTTAACAAGAATTGGTTTTACTTGATTCTTCAAAACTCTTGTTGCTTTTAGTTTTTAACAAGAGGAGACTGAAATCCATGTATTTAAACCATGTAGAATGCCATATTTCTTATAGTGAAGCTTGATTGTAAGAGAAGCTCCAGGGTTAGATCCACTCGTGGTAGATCTTAATGATCAATCTAGAAAACTAGAATATTAGAGGACTTAATAATCCTCTTAAGCAGTCTGAGGTTAGAAAGTTTATTACTAGTAATCAAACTAGTAACACAACTAATAACACCATTTTAGGAAGGATTTTTTGGGGCATATCTCCAGTCAGGCTAGTAACATTATTCAATGGGTTTTGCTTGGTGACTTTAATGTGGTTAAACATCCTTTTTAAGCACATTGGAAGGTCTAAAGTGTGGGATGAGGGATCTAGTGATTTAAATGCTTGTTTAAACCATATTGAAGTTGAAGACTTATATTTTGGTGGGTTTAAGTTCACTTGGACTAACAACAGGGTTGGTAACAACACCATTATGAACAAAATTAACAGGGTGCTTGTGAATGAGCACTGGCTTTCCTTGTTCCAAAACTCAAATGTTATTTTTTGTGTCTTTGGTATTTTTTATCACTACCCTACTTTTTACACATTAAAGTGCCATCTTGAGAGCTCTTGTTAGTTCCAAGTTCTATGATTTCTAGGCAGATAAACATGAGTTTTTACCTTGTGTTTCTCAAGCATGAAATAATAGTGGTAATGGCAATCCCATGCAATGCCTCTTTAGAAAGGTCAAGGCCACCAAATCTGCCTTTAAAGATCTGAACAAATCCCACTACTCTGATATCTCAGCTAGATCCTCAGAGGCTAGAGAGAAGCTAAAAGCTACCCAAAATGAGCTTTTCAATATACATCAGGATCAGACCTTGTAGTCTATGGAGCACGTTGCTTTCCAAAGCTTTATTTCTTTGATACATGCTGAGGAAAGCTTCTTGAGATAAAAAGCCAGAGCCCAATGGATCTGCCTTGGTGACAACAACACATCTTTCTTTCATAAGTTGGTTAACCAAGGCATTACTTTGAATAGTAGGGAGGACATCAAGAACCACATTACCCAACATTACTCTACCCTACTTGGCACTGAGAATAGGGAATAACCTATTGATTGGAACATCCTACAGGTGATATATCCTAAAAAACTCACTCATGTGTGAGTCTCCATCGTTACAAGAACTATAATAGATTGCGAGATTAAAAAGGCGATTTTCTCTTGTAGCAACTCTAAAGCCCCTTGTCCTTATGGTTTTATTGTTGGTTTCTTAAAAAAAAGCTTGGGATGTGGTATGAAGGGATGCGATTAAAGTTGTTCTATCCTTTTACCAGCATGGTGATTCGCTTCCCCAACTAATCCATAATTATATATCCTTAATCCCTAAAACTGCTCAACCTCAAAGTATGAATGATTTCAGACCTATTTCCTGCTGCAACATGGTCTATAAATGCGTCTCTAAGTTGTTGGCTAACAGTCTTAAATGGGTGCTCTCCTATCTTTTCAGTGATAATCAGAATGCTTTTGTCTCTCGAAGAAGGATTGCTGATAACATTTTCTTGTCTCAAGAGCTTGTTAGGAACTATCACATAACCTCTTATTCTGCCATGTGTGCGATCAAGGTTGATATTATGAAAGCCTATGATTGTGTTAACTAAAGCTTTATTAAAAAATGCTTGAATGTCACTAGCTTCCCTATTGTCTACACCAAGTGGATCATGACTTGCCTAACCTCTACTTCCTTTACTAGTGACTTAAATGGTGAGCTTTGTGGTTATTTTAAAGGTGTTAGGGGTCTGAGCCATGAGGACCCTATTTCCCTCTACTTGTTTATTTTGGTGATGGAAGGCCTTACTGGTCTACTGTGACATGCTGCTACCTTACCTGGGTTTAATTTCTACTAGAGGTGTAAGGAGTTAGATATTATGAATTTGTGCTTTGCTAATGACCACCTCATCTTTTTTAAAGGGTATGAAAGTTTTATCAGCCATATTAAGGACAATTTAGATATGTCTTTGAGACTCACTGGCCTCAAGTTTGTCTATCTAAAAAGCCATATTTTTTTTTCTCGTGTTCCTGAGCAGGTCAGGCTAATTCATAGTGAGTTTATGGGATTCCATAGTGCCTCCCTTCCTGTTAAGTACCTTGGAGTGCCTTTAATTTCTTCCAGGCTGGGGATATCTGATTATACTGCTTTGGTTGATAGGATAACTGCTAGGATAAAGAGCTGAGAAGCCAAATATCTATCTTTTACTGGCATACTTCAACTCCTTTGGCTATGGCTATCCAAAACTACTAGGTTGGGATGTTTATTATCCCTAAGAAAGTCATGTAAGATATTGAAAACATCATGAGAAACTATCTCTAGTCAAGCAACCCTAACATCTATGCCTACTCTAAGGTTAAATGGTATGAGGTCGATATTCCTAAAGAGAGTGGGGGCTTAGGCCTAAGGGACATTGTCACCTGGAAATATGCTACCAATATAAAAAATCTCTTAGGATCTATTTGGAGTAAATGGTACTACAGACACCTGATCAAGGAGAGAACTATATTTACTGTCAAAACCCCTCATGACTACTCTTGGATTTAAGAAAGCTTCTTAAAGCTAGATCTGGTTCACTGAGTTGTGTCGGGTCAAGATTGGTGATGGAAACTCTTCTTCCCTTTGGGTGACCCTTGGCATCAGCTTGGAGTAATGTTCAATAGGTTTGGCAGAGCTGTGATTTATGATACAAGCTGGGTCTTGATTGCAGAGTAAGTATGGTTATTGATTCTGGCAAGTGGTCTTTGCCTGTTACAAACACTACTACTCCTAGGGAATTCTTTCTGAGCATGGACTCCCCTAAGTTAGGGCTTGACAAATGGATATGGAAGCCCATATCAGATGATGTTTTTACAGTTTATTCTACCTACTGGTCTTTAAAGCAGCATGGTAGTAAGGTGTTATGGGGCAATATCATCTGGTTAAACTATAATATCCCCAAGTATAACTTTATCAACTGGCTTGCTTGTAGGAACACGCTCACTACTAAGGACAAGCTTACTGGATCAGGCATTAATGTTGATTTTGATTGTATTTTGTGTATAAACAGGTTGGAGTCAAGAGACCACCTATTCTTTGATTGTTCTTTTAGTCAAGCTATCTAGACTACTATTATTCGATTATGTGATCTTTGAAGTTTTTGTTTAAGCTGAATCACAAAATTGGGTGGCTAGCCCAGGTTATTAGTAAGAAAGATCTTAGGTCCTTAATACTTAAGCTTGCTTGTAATTATTTTGTGTATAATTTTTGGATGGAGAGGAATTATAGGACTTTTAGGGTAAAACTAGGGACTTTAATATCCTTAGTAAGATGATTTTTAATTCTGTTAGGGTAGGACTTTGGGTTTTAGAGATATCCCTTGGTCCTATACTAATTCCATGCTGGTGCATTGGTTGGACTTACTTAATTATATTTTGGAGAAGCCTTATTGAGTTTGAGTTTGAGCTGTTGTTTCTGGGGTATGCCCCTATACTTTTGTAGCCCTTGTTTATTTTAATACACTTTGCTTTGTAAAAAAATAATTTGAGACATATTTTTAGATTTTAATTAGTCTTTTAAGATTTTAAATTAAAATTGGGGAGTAAACATCTTTAAAGATTATAATTTAAACAAGGTAGTTAAAAAAATTTATATGACCAATTGAGATAATAAAAATAAAATAGTTAACAAAAACATTTCGTATGGATAATTGGAATAATAAGTACACTGTAAAGAGAATGCAGGAAATTCAAAAATTATAAAGGGTGGTATTGTCCAAAATTTCGTATGGATAATTGGAATAATAAGTACACTTTAAGGAGAATGAAGGAAATTCAAAAAATTATAAAGGGCAGTATTGTCCAAAAATATTTCTCCAACTTCACTTTTAGTGTAGATATTTATATTTAGTTGAACACTATAAATGACAACACACGAACTACTACTAGTTATAATAAAAATGAAACCAATCATATAAAATAACTAACAAAAACTCAGTGAAACATCTAACAAGAATCCAATTATGTAACATAACAAATAAACACTCCGAGTGAAATATTAATAAGTGAATTTTTATTGAGTGTAATGGAGGGTAAAGGAACAGGGAAAAAATCACCCAAAAGATGTGTTAAGAAAGAACGAATCCTAGAGGAATGCGTGGACCATGAACATGGCAAGATTGGGGGTTCTTAATAGGAAGGAGTTCTAAACGGGAAGGATCTCTAAACGGGAAGGAACTCTAAACGGGAAGGAGCTCTAAACAAGAAAGAGTTCTAAGTGGGGAGGAACTCTAAATGAGAAGGAGCTCTATATAAGAAAGAGTTCAAAAGCAGAAGGAACTCGAGAAAAAAAAGCAGACTGATTAAACAGGAAAAAGTTGACAAAGGATTCACGCCTTTGAGAATGGGAAAAGACTAACATGACTCGTGCCTTCGGAATAGGAAAGGCACTAGCCGAACTATGCAAGAATGAAAGAAGAAGAAGAGTAGGAATGTGTGGAAGGGATCAGAAATAAACAGTTAAAAGACTATGATTGATTGGGTAAGTTAAGATGACTCGGATGAGATAGATTGGCAGGCCGTCAAGTGGCCGTGATTGATCGGCTCAAAACCACAAGAAATCATCAAGTGGTTGTGACAGATTGTCGGCTGAGCAAGACAGATGGGAAACAAGAAAGGGAAAGGGCTCATACCTGGCAAGGTAATCCACATGAACGGGTATGATCGCTAGGCATAATGAGTACCTCCATTTATATTGTTATTTTAATCAACCAATGCTATTTGGGGAGCCAATATAAGGCTAATGTATTAAGTAAGAAGGACATTCAATACAACAAAAACACAACTCAGACATTTACTTATTGCATTCTCTTGCTCTTACTCTTTCTTACTTATATAAATCAATCGTTATCAATATTTTTCTCTTTGATCTTTGGTTAATGAAAAAAATCATTTACAGCTTCCAAGGAGCTTTGAAACACAAGCCTCCATAACCCATTCCATGACTCCTTTCAAAAGGCTAAAATAGGAGTGTTTGAGAACTTAAAATTAACAACCCAAATGATTTCAATCCTCAAAATTTCTGCCATTTAACAAAAGAAAATGATATTACACAAAAGAAACCGAGAAGTAGGAATCATACTTCATGAAGATGGAGCAAGAAACCCATAAGAAAAATCAACATGGCAATCAGACCCAATTTTGCTTCTTCAAAGAAAATCATGTAAGAGAAATTCATATTAATTACATAGAGAATCAACAAAATTTCAAAAATAATAATCAAGATTGAATCGAATTGGCAAACTCATACGCTCTCTCTGCCTCTTTCTCACTCTATCTGTTAAAAGTCCAAATAAAAACAAGTTGAAAACTAGTAGTATTGTTGGTATTTTTAGTCATTTTCAACTTCAAAAGCTAGCTTTAGAGATGAGACTTTCTTTCACAATTATAAACCGACTACCAGTCCATTTCAAAACAGATGTGAGATAACTCCAATAATGTCCCCCATTACACATCGGGTTTTAAGTTAGATAATCATTGATTCACTCCACATGTATTCACTAACTATTTGATCCTGAGTCAAATAACCATCGACTCGCTTCACCCGGATCACCATACATTGGGTAGTGATTCGACGAGACAACTACTCACTTCATCCATATTCACCACACAATAGGTTATGAGTCGGAGAGCCAACAACTCATTTTATCTAGATTGAGCTAGAGACTCGTTGGATAAATCACCTAGCTCTAATACCAATGTCATGGTTACTTCGTTTAGGGACGAAAAAATACGGAGCATTATTTGACATATGTTACTCGGGCATTAAACGGTCAAACATTCGACTAAAATCCGGTCAATAATACGTAAAACGTAAAAATTCGGATATGAGTTTTAAACAAGTATTATACATTTTTGTTTAAAAAATCGACATAAAAGATACAGTTGTAATATTTACAAAAATATATATTAATATCACAATATATTATGAATATGACAATAAAAAATCATTCTAAGAATTCTCAAACACACATTCATAACGAATATTCAGTTATAAAATTATTACAAGTACTCCTAAACTAAAATATAGATAAATTAATAGTATCATATTCATCCAAAATATAGTCATCAATCCAAAATATTGTTTCATCCAAAATGCATTTATCAATCCATAATATCGATCAATCCATAATATACTAATCCATAAAAACTAATTGCATTAATAAAAAACTATCAAATAATGGGATCATCTGGTTGTAAAGTATCATCGAAACAGGACCAAGATTCATCTAGGATTCGAAGAAGCTCATACCAATTACACAAACTCATGTCATTTAAAGTCTCACTCCCATCCAAAAAATCTGATTCTTCTTCAAACCCTTCTTTAAGAAATGGATTAAACTTAGAAAGATCGATAGGGGACATATCACTTACTCCACGAATTATGGACATTGCCATCATCAAAGAGTACAGTCTCAAGTACACCAAATCATCCAACATTGTCGATGCCAATCTATCTCTCTTTTTGGTTTGAGTTTCTTCCCATGCACTTCAATTTCTTTCAGTAGCTGCTGAGATACACGGTTGACTCAAAATTTTGAGTGCTATCTTTTGCAATACAGGGAAGATCAATCCATTAAGTTGCCACCAAACACCTATATATAAAATTACTTTTATTAGAAATGATATTAGCATAAAACCTATGAAAACATAATTCAAAATGAAGAAATATTTACGAGGATGGTTGGTGTTTATCATAACAGTGGATGTTCAATTAAACAATAGTGAAAACTTCATACGATATTTAACCAGCTCAATTACTAGATGATCTCTTTCAGCTAATGAAACTAGCTGTTGAACAAGATATTCAACCCCTTCTATAATCTCGATGTTATCTTCTTTGTATTTCTCAATTAAGAAGTGCAGTAGTAGCATGTCCCTTATGGAGAATGTTCTTCTTTCTTCTCTGTTCAAATATTTTCATCATAACATAATAACGAGAGAAATCTTTCACACAAAATTGATCAAGAGCTTCTCTTGCCCACTCCAAATCATGATATATATCCCATAGTAGACCCCTCGCCATCTACTAAATGAAGAATTCTCACAAAAGGCAACAACGTTCATATAATCCTTCGTATCCACCTAAAAAGTCTCATTCTGAATTATTGAAGTAACTTCCCTAACATGTATAATCTTAGTAAAATTCAAACCACTCAATTTAGAAGATGCAAAAAAAATTCTCAAATTATTTTCAAGATCAATTATTGATTGAAACATCAAAAAAATCGAAGCAAACGTAGTCTTACATGGAAATTTCAACTTCTTGTTTTCTGTATACTTTATCATCAATTGCAACACTATATGATGTCTATACATGTAATCTACTATTTTTGTCGCATCATCAATCACAATTTTCACCCATCCAATTTGATGATAATGATCCTTCAACAATAAATTAATACCACGGGCTGCACATTTAGTTCTGTATACTCGAGGATATTTCTCCATAAGCATACAACCCACATAATCATAATTTGAAGCATTATCGATAACTATTTGCACAACATGTTCGGGGCCATTTATTCTATCTTGTGAAAATTCAAATGATTTCAAAAGAAATAGCACCTAACGATGTGCATGCGGTAACATTGACCCAACACCGTCACTTTATGTCTGTCCATGAATTTGACATAATAGTACAACCTGTACTAATCCATGATTTTTTTATACTTGCAACATAACTCTCAACATCCATTATTGCCTAGGTATTAACTTAGTACGAAGTGCTAAGTAACTAGATACAGTATGTACCATTACCAATAACACATAAAGCTTTACTCATGAATGACTTAGACTGAATAACATAGAATGCTATGTTGTTCATGATAAAAACTGAGCAATTTTTTTGTCAACGTTTCTCTTCCTTCCTACCAGAGAATTTTAGGATTGTGATTTGAGCCTACGTAGATAGACCCAAAAAGAAAGCGTTCGATTCTTGATTACTTTCATTAACTGAGTCATTTTTTCTCTTTTGACTAGAACCTCAATCTCCAACTAAAAAGAATGCTTCAGCATGAATCTCCTCTGGTACTTTACTACATCTATCAATATCGCGATCACTTATTCAAGATAAATGAGATTTTTGTAGAAATTCCTCCAAAAAAATTTCTCTCACAAATTTTATATTTGAAACGATTATTTAGTTGTTCAGCATAATCCCAAAACTTATCCTTTTTCTTACCATGATTAACCAAATTCAAAAATTTAGAAACTATATTTAAAAAAAGCCTAAGGAAAATCAAAGTTCAAATCATTCAGAATCAACTAAGCCAAATTCAGAATTAACATAATTTTAAACTGACATAACTATATATAAAATAAATCTTTATGTTTTGTGAAATTTTATTCCGCCATAACAATACAAGAACACGATATTACTTAAAAGGGAGGACCAAAAAGTGTTGGAAACCACAAACAAGATGAACAAACGGCTGAAAAAAGAATTATCAATAAATACCCAAAACAGAATTAACAATACAATACCCAAAACTTTGCTATGTCAAAAAAACAGAGTATTACAACATTGCTATGTTAAATAACAGAATACAATATCCAAATCTTTCTGAGAAGAACGCCCGTGAGAAGAAGAAGGTTTTCAATTCTAATTTCTCAGAATACAAAAAATTCATAGTATGAAGTTGTCGGACTGTGCTATTATGGAAGAATTCCAAATTCAACATCTGAGAGGTCTTGTTAAGCATGGTAAAATTTTCTCTGCAATGAAACCTCCTATTGGGTGGATTAAACTTAACTGCGATGGTCCTAGTAATTTTGGAGGTTGAGGTCTTATTCGGGATTGCCATGGAATGGTTAAAGTGACTTTTTCTTCTTCTTTTGGCATTGGTACGAATAACAGTGCGGAGCTTAAGGTTATTTTTGAAGGAATTTGTTTATGTGAATGTTTGCTTTATTTTAAAGTGATCATTGAAAGTGACTCTCACATGATTGTTGATTAGCTTAAAAAAGGTAAATGTACTTTGTGGTATCTTTGGGGTTTCTGGGAGGATTTAATGGCAGAGCTAGTTGGGGTGAATTACATGGTAGTACATCAATATAGGGAAGGAAATAGTGTTGTTGACTTTCTTTCGAGGGAAGGAGAAATGGGCAATAAGGTCATCTATGAAGATCAGTTGTGTTAGTAGATATTAATAGTCTTGGTTTCACGGTTAGTTAGCAGTTAGTTTCTTTTTAGTCTTTCTTCTAACTAATCTGCTAACTATGTATTTTATAAAAACTGTTCTAGTTCTTCTGTTTTAGTTAATGAAAGTTCTTGAGGTATTCTTCAAGAAAATATCTCTTTCACTCTCTTCTTCTTCCTTCTTTTTTCTCTTATCTCTCGAAGCTTTTTCAAGTTCTCATGGTGTTAAAGCCATAACGACAAACGTCCATGACAAATCCTCCTTTATCAATTTTTCTACTATCAAATATTTGTAATATGATTTCCATCAGATTAGATTCATCTAATTTTGTTCTTTCGAAATATCAAGTCACTGCAATCTTGAAAGCTCATTCTCTCTTTGAGGTTGTCGGTAGCACTCATCCCTGTCCTGCACAATTTCTTGAAGATGACAAAGGGGTTCCTACAACAAAGGTTGAAGCAAAGTATATTGCCTGGTACTATATCTCAATCTACCCTATCATGTGTTGTTCGCAGCAAGACAAGCGCAGAAGCATGGTCTTCTCTTGAAAGGAGTTGTATGTTTAATTTTGAGTTAAAGAATAATGTAGAAAATTTGAAGTATAGTTAAGGAAGGGTAATATTGTCTAAAATTTAGTTTCTTGATAATTGTACAACTACTAGCTCTACATTTAATTACTAATAAAAATGCTTATATATTTGAAGTTTGACTACTTACCACATGAAATAGGTAACCTTGTTGTCTTAGCAATACAAAGTGAAGATCTTCGTCCTATGTGTTTTTTGTGGTAAAATAGGAGCAGGTCTTGTGGACTTGATGAAATATTTGTTCAATTTCAGTCTCAAAATGATACAACACCCTCAACCGTTGGATTAAATCAATCAAATTCAGTTTTTGTGAAGGATTTCCAATATCAGCACTCACCATTCTCCTCACTTGCTCTTTCAGGTTTTAAACTTGTTGCTCAATCTCATTGTTTATTTTCTGTAACAGAGATTTGAAATGAAAAATAACTTATTTGAATTATTTGTATGGTTATAGATGTTGAAAATGGTGTATTGCATTATAAGATTAAATGAAAATAACGGTAATACAACAATTCCGTAAATATCAAAATTATGAAAGGTAAATAGTATAGTTACAAATAGTAATGTCAATACAATGATCACGAAATGTAAATAAAGTTATTACCAACGTAAAATAAGTGTAACAGAATATAACAAGGGATCAAACCGAGTCATGTTTTCACCATTACTCAAAGCGGTTACGTCTTGTCACTTGTGGTACTAAGGTAGATAATGACAGCTGTTTTCTAAGATAAAATAGTTGGAGACAGTTGAATAGCACTTGACTTCACTACCTTGATTGAACTGACATGTCAGAATTCTACCACCAAAATAATGATGCTACCCAAGAATCGGACCAAAAAGCAAACCGTAGACTGAATAAGAAATAAACCGGGCCAAAAATCAATCAAACCAGACCAAGACAAAAATTGAGCCGAGACCGAACTGAAAACCGAACCATGAAACTTGAAGAAAATGAACCCAAACTTGTAGAGAGAAAAAAAGAGAGAAGGAAGATAACTATTGCTTTCTTTGTGTGAAAATTGAGAAGGGGAAGGCCTCCCTTTATGCTATTCACGGACGGAGCCACTATTAAATGGAATTTAACCCCTAAAATGGCTATTTATCCCAAAAAACATTTTTGCCTTAATTTGCAAAAATGAAAAAATGTTTTGGGCTTTTATTTACAAAGAATATTTCATGTATTATGACATTTAGGCTTCGTTTGAGAAAGAACAATAAATATGGAGCAAAAGATAGCCCATATAGGAGTGGCTCATATAGAGAGAGCATTTAGGCTTATCAAGTTACCACTCTTGATACAAGCATCTCTATATACCACTCCAACCATTTCTCTCTTTCTAATGTGAGATTTTTACAATTCCCACCTATTTTTCTATTCTTATCAAACTCACTTTGAGTGATAATTTCTCATTTTTCCCAAAGCTAATTTTGATAAATTAATAGCTGATTTCAATGTACTCACAGAGAAAAACTCAAATCCCCGAAGACCTTGCATTTTATGTGGTGGGTCCCACCTAATAATTTGCCCAAAATTGGTTCATGAAAATGGTGTAAAACACCCAATTTCTAACAATCCTCCACATGAATGAAAATTGACAACCAACGACATGACAAACATATTGATAGATTTCTATGTTCCGAAACCTGCATAGGATAGGTAGGTTTCACCCTTTGAAATTTCCCTTGTGTACGTGTGTTTATTTTACTAGCTGACCAGTAGACACGATGTCCTTGAACTGTTCGGTCTTTTATGTAAACGATGACATACGACACACATAAGTCATCCCTGACACAGTTTAGTTCTCATGATTATGTTCATTTTGGTCATGAACATCCTCCTGGTTCTGTAAGAGTTTCTAAAGAATTGTGTGCCCTAACAATTCCTATAGAAGCGGCCTCACTTCACTCTCACTAGGTGATCTCATAATTTAAGAGTAAACTTGCATTACTTTGCTCAGATCTCACAGTTTTTTACACATAAAAATCATTAAAAGCTCAATTTAACCTAATCTCCAACGGGTATCACTGTTTTCATCATAGGAATGGAAAGAAAAAATCCCAGCAGTGATCTGGCTAAGTTTATACAACTAGGTTGTCCCTTTGAACATAGATCTTGGGATCTCCAATCAACTAGGCAAGTTTTTCTTTGTATCAACTTATTTTTACATGGGCCTTAGTCTCATTTTCATAGATGACTTTTCATCTAACTCTCTATTTAACCCTTTGGTTAATGGATCCGCAATGTTATTCTTAGACTTCACATAGTCATGTGGCATAACTCCTGTCAATAGTAGTTATTTAATGGTATTATGTCTACAACGAATGTGTCTCGACTTACCATTATATATATTATTGTGTGCCTTTCCAATAGCACTTTGACGATCATAGTGTATGCAGATTGGTGGTAAAGGCTTTGTCCATCTAGGAATATCCTCTAGGAAGTGGTGTAGCCACTCAGTCTCCTCCCTACATTTGTCTAAATTTATATGCTCAAATTTCAAAATGAATCTAGCTATAACAATCTATTTTGAGGGTTTCCATGCTATGGCTGGGCCTCCTAGTGTGAAAATATATCCACTAGTAGACTTCGTATCTTTCTTATTAAATATCCAATTCTGATCAGTATATCCTTCTAGGACAGAATGATATCTTAAATAGTGAAGTCCATAATTTCGAGTATATCATAAGTACCTCAGTACTCTTATAATGGATTTTCAATGTTCAGCTCCAGGATTACTCGTGAATCTATTTAGTTTGCTCACGGTATAAGTTATATTAGGTCTTATACAACTCATTAAGTATATTAGACTATTTATCACTCTAGAGTACTCTACTTGAGAGATACTCTCACATTTATTTTTGAAAAAAATGTACACTTGTATCCATCAGTGTTTTTTTCACTAGTATCATCTTTGTTAAATTTTTCAAAAATAGAATCTACATAATTAGACTTACTTAAATTAACTCCATCGCATGTTCTTTTGATTTTTATTCCCAATATAATATCTGCAAGTCTCATGTCCTTCATATCAAATCTAGTTTTACCATATCTTTCATAGATTTGATCATTTGATCATTACTCCTAACAATAAACATATCATCAACATATAATGATTTTGGTGCTTGTTTCAAACCATATAATGATTTCACTAATTTACAGACTTTCTTTTCTTGCCCAGGAGCGGAAAACCCTTCCGGGTTTTCCATGTACATTTCTTCCTCTAAATCTCAATTTAGAAAGGTTGTTTTCACATCCATTTGATGTACTTCAAGATTTTGCAAAGCTACGATTGCAAATACCATCCTAATGGAGTTTATTCTTGACACCGGAGAATATGTATCAAAATAATCAAGACATTTCTTATGTCTGTAGCCTTTAATTACAAGCATAGCCTTCTATTTATCAATTGATCCATCGATTTTCATTTTTCGTTTGAAAATCCACTTGGAACCCAACTATTTACAATCAGGTGAAAGATTCGTTAATTCCCAAGTATGATTTTGCAAAATTGAATCAATTTAACTCTTAATGGCCTCTTTCTAAAATGGACCTTCATTGGAGTTCACGGCTTCATTGAAAGTTCTTGGTTCACTTTCAATCATATAGGTCAGAAAATTAGGACCAAAAGTGTAGTCCATAACTCAGAGTACATCATACGTACCCCAATACTCTCACAATGACTTTTCAATGTTCAGCTCCAGGATTACTCGTAAATCTACTTAGTTTACTCACTGTATAGGCTATATCAAGTATATTAGACTACCTATCACTCTATAATATTCTACTTGATAAATACCTCACCTTTATTCTTGAACAAATGTACACTTATATCCATCGGTGGTTTTTTATTCACTAGTGTCATCTATGTTAAATTTTCCAAGAATAGAATCTACGTAATGAGACTGACTTAAAATAAGTCCATCTGATATTTTTTTTATTTTTATTCCCAATATAACATCAGCAAGTCTCATGTCTTTCATATCAAATCTAGATTTTAACATATCTTTCGTAGATTTGATCATCTTATCATTAAACCTAACGATAAGAATATCATCAATATACAACATATAATGACATATCAATTCTATGTATCTTTAACATAGATATATTTATCACATTCATTGATTTTGAATCCAATTGACATCATGTGACTGTCAAATTTCTCATGCCATTGGTTTGGTACTTGTTTCAAACCATACAATGATTTGACTAATTTATAGACTTTCCTTCCTTGCCTAGGAGCGGAAAACCCTTCTGGGTGTTCCATGTATATTTCTTCCTCTAAATCTAAATTTATAAAGGTTGTTTTTACATCCATTTAATGTACTTCAAGATTTCGTAAAACTGTTATTGCAAGTAACATCCTAATGAAGTTTATTCTCGACACCGGAGAATATTATCAAAATAATCATGACCTTCCTTTTATCTATAGCCTTTAATTACAAGTCTAGCCTTGCATTTATCAATTGATCCATCAAATTCATTTTTCATCTAAAAGTCTACTTGGAAGATCCATTAGTTCCCAAGTATGATTTTGTAAAATGGAATCAATTTCACTCTTAATTGTCTCTTTCAAAAAGGACATTCATTAGAAATTACAGCTTCATTGCAAGTTATTGGTTCACTTTCAATCATATAGACTAGAAAATCAAGACCAAAAGACTTTTCTATTCTAGCACTTCCTTCTAGGTTCTACCTCAACTATTCATCTTGGTCCTGACAATCTTCTTCATTAATGGTCTCCAGAAGTCTTTTTGAAGAGCTTGGCACTTCTTTGAATTTATAAGAAAATACATGTTCAAAGAATGATAAATTCCTAGAATAAATTATAGTGTTCTTGCGAATCTCAAGACTGCTAGATTCGTATACAAAGAACCGATACGCACTACTGTTCCCCACATTTGTAAGTATTTGTATGAATATTTTCTACCTTTTCATAACTCATATGAAGTCTTATCCTCTTTCTTTCCAGGTAACTTATTCAAAAAATAGTTAGCCGTCAAAACGACTTCCCATACATGTTGTGAGATAATCCAGAACTGATCAATAATGCATTCATCATTCCTTTCAAGGTACGATTTTTTTGCTCAGCAACACCATCGAACTGAGATGATTAAGGTGTTATGGTTTCATGTATAATCCCATGCTGAGCAAAAATTTCAACAAACGGTGATTCATACTCATCACCTTGATCACTTTTTAGTACCTTAATTTTCTTATTCGATTCTCAACTTCATTTTTATATAGAATGAATTTCTTTATCGCTTCATCCTTGCTCTTTAGCAAATATACATAACAGTATTTTGTGCTATCATCGACAAAAGTAATAAAATACTTATTATCATATCTTGTTTGTATAAATTTTAAATCACAGATATCATTGTGAATTAGATCAAGTGGTTCTGAGTTTCTTTCAACACTTTGGAATGATGGCCTCATTAATTTTTTCTTGACACAAGTTTCACACTTATGATTTGAATCAATATGAAATGTTAGTATATGATCTAAGTTAATTAATTTATACAAGTATCATAATTAACATGAGCTAGTATACCATACCATAATTGGAAGATTCATGCAAGTAAGTAGAAGAACTAGCTTTATTAATATCGGGTTTAACCAAAGTCATTACATTGAGTTTGAAAATTCTATCACTCATATAACCCTTACCAACATACATTCCGCACTTAGATAAAATAATTTTGTTTGACCCAAATACCATACAAAATCCATGGTTATTCAACAGTGAAGCAGATACAAGGTTCTTTTGGATTTTAGATACATACACCACAATGTTCCGAGTAAATTCCTTCTCAGAAGTCATCTTGAACACCACTTTCCATTGACCTTTAATTTTAGATGTGGCCGAGTTTCCCATGAATAACTTTTCTCCATGCTCGATAGCTTGGAAGGTAGAGAACATACGTTGATCAGAACACACATGGAGGGTAGCTCCAATGTCAATCCATCATTCATTTGGATTCAATCCAACCATGTTAACCTCAGAAACCACTACTAAGAGGTTGATGTTAGAAACATTTTGAGCAATGTTCTCAATCACATTACCTCTTTATTTCTTTTAGGAAATCTACACTCAGATGATTTTTTACCCAACTTGTCACAATTATAGCACTTGCCTTCGAAACTCCTCCTTTAGGTCCCAGCTTGTTTGGACTCTTCCCTTTGTTGTTGGTCTTCTTGATTTTTGAACCTTGACCATGCACTAGAATGTTAACCTTTGCTATAGCAACATTGTTTAACCCTCTTCTTTCAGATAACCTATTATATTCTTTGATTAGAAGTTGAATAATAAGATCATCGATGCTCATTTCCTTTCATTTGTGCTTGAGAAAATTCTTGAAATCCTTCCACGTAGGAGGCAATTTCACTTAGCATCATTCCCTCAGCATGAATCTCGTGCACGATAATTTAAACTTCTTGCACATGACTGATCAACATTTTGGAATCCTTCAGTTTAAACTTCAGAAGTGGACCATGATAAATTTCATGGCACTCGCATCCTTAATCTTATACTTTCGTTCAAGAGATTCTTATAGCTCATTTGCTGTTTTCTTGTCAGACTAAACATTATACAAGGAATCAACAAGACAATTATAATGTAATTCTACATTAATAGTCAGAATGTTTCCATGCATTTGTAACACTGATCGTTTGGAAATCTTGCTCATTATCATTGAGCTTAAGAACTTCTTCAGTCAAGCATTTTGCCAGATTCAGGGTGGTTGGGTAGAAGAAAATCTTTTGTTGCCACCTTTTACAATTCAGACTATTAAATTTCTCAGGTTTCTTTCCATAAGAAATAGGCATAGACATCAGTGCCATACAAGCAGGGGTCACAACAGAGTTTTGTACACCTAGGTTTGGCATTTGAGCCCTAATAGTAGGGTTCTACCCTTGGTTTTGAGCAACATGGTTTGCTACAACATTGTTGTTGGTTTCAGTTATCATATTTCCTTATCTGAAATATAAACCAGAAATGTGTGAACTGAAAATTATGTTATTTTCTCAAAGACAAAAATATGCTAATTTTCAAATATTTTCCAAAATAAATCAAATAATACTTTTACAAATAACTGTCAAGATGAACTAGTGTGGTTCTAAGACCTATTCGAGGACCAGTCCTGTAAGACAGTATTCAGTTCCCATGTAATTGGAGGGGCAAGTCATCTTAAATTCTAATTTTCTACACAAAACTTCTCTGTATAGTTACTTTTAGTTTAAAGTTTTGGAGACTATTAAAAATAATAAATTTAAGTTGAAAAACCCAAATCAATTTCCAAAATCAATTTTTGGACAAATTTTGAAAACCAAATTAACTTCAAAAAATTAATCCTATAACGTAATAACTTGTATAGAAATAATTGTTTTAAGATTGTTTGAAATAATATTTTGCATTATAAGATTAAATGGAAACAACGGTGATACAACAATTATGTATCACCAATTACGACAAGTAAAAAATATAATTACGAATAGTAATGTAAATACAATAATTACAGAATGTAGCTAAATTAATTATAAGCATAAAATAAGCGTAACATAATATAAGAAGAAATCAAATCGAGTCTTTTTTTCACAGTTTCCTTAAAACAATTATAATTTCTCACTTTTGATACTAAGGTTGATAATGGCATCTGTTTCTCAAGATAAAACGATTAGAGGCAGTTGAAGAACACACAACTTCACTACCTTGATCGAACTAACTTGTAAGAATTTTACCACCAGACTGACGACGTAAAACCAAAGCTTGGACTGAAAAACCATACCGTAGACAGAATCGAAAATAAATTGAATTAGAAATAAATCAGACAAAAAATTAACCGAACCTGACCAAGACAAAAATCGAGCCTAAACTGAACCGAAAACTTGAAGAAAACAAACCTAAAATCGCTGAGAGACAAAAGGAGAGAATGAAGAGAGTTACTGCTTTCTTGGTGTGAAAATGAGAAGGGGAATACCTCCTTTTATATTATTCATTGGGGGAGCCACCATTAAAGGTTATTTAACCCATTAAAGGGCTATTTAACCCAAAAAAAAAAACATTTTTGTCTTAATTTACAAAGATAAAAACATCTCGCGCCTTTATTTATAAAGAATACTTCATATTCTATAACCTTTGAGCTTATTTTGAGTAGGAAAAATAAATCAAGAGTAAAAGGTAACTCATATATGGGTGGCCCATATAGAGACGACATCTAGGCTTATCAAGTTATCATCATTGATACAAGTATCTCTATATATACTACTACAACATTTTCTCTCTTTCTAATATGGGATTTCTACAATTCTCACATATTCTTCCATTCTCATTTAACTCACTTTGGAAGATAATTTCTCATTCATCCCAAAGTCAATTTTGACAAATTAATAGTTATTTTTTATGTACAGGTGGAGGATAACTCAAATCTCTGAAGACCTTACACTTTTACGTAGTGGATCTCACCTAAATTTTTTTCCAAAATTGATCCACATAAATGGTGTAAACACACCCAATTTCCAACATTTCCTTGCCTACAGTCCAAAATCGCCTATATAAGGTTTGTGCGTAATCCCTTGGGAAAAAATACTATTGTAGTAATCCCTCATCATGATCTAGTCCACTACAGATGGTATCATTTATCAATAATGCTCGTCACATATAATTTTCCACCAAGCTCCTGCGTCTCCCTTTAGTTTACACACGACAATTGCAACCTTGTGTTCCTCGCTAACCTCCATGATTTTGAAATATCTTTCTACTTCATTAATCTAATCAAGGAAAGACTCTACATCAAAACTCAAATTGAACATAAGAATCTCTACCTTTGTCATGTACCCATCATAATTCTCATTGTGTGTGTAGTTATGAACTAGAAATGGATTCCTAGGGGCAGCAAACTGAGCATTGGGTTATTATTTCCGAAGATTATAGCCACCAATATTCAAAGCCGCTAGTATATCTCATAAGTTAGTCATCATCTCCTGCAGATTCATCTCAATCGCCTTAACCCTAGCTTCTAAACCTCAATTATGATCGTCAACCATAGCTCTGATACCAACTAAGGCAAAATGGGATAGGTATTTACTCGAATGACGCTTGAACGGAAATAAGTCACTAGAATCCACAAGAGAAAAATGAACAAAATTTCTTATTATGCAAAAGCTTCCAAAATTGGCTACAAATCCATTTAAAGATCTAAATACAATATGATAATATCGAAACAATCCCCAAATGATGAAATTTGACCCTGAAAGTTTGACTTCATAGCCAAAGGCAAGGCGTGGCCATCACAACATGCAGAAAACGTGAAATTGCTAACAGAGCCCCACCACGCCTAAATTCGATACTCGAGCGAGAAGTTATGCTCATTTCTTTGAACCCCCTTTATTTTATTTCTTTTCAAATTGCTCCATAGATATTTCTGATAACTATTATGCATCAATTAATTATGAAGCTTTTATGAAGGTGAACTAGCCCTAATTGTCTTCTTCAAGATGGTAAGGTTGCACTGATCTAGTGGGAACATGATCAACAAGCAAGGAGGCAATGTAGCGTTTTGTAGCTCCACCAGCAGCTACATAAGAAGATAATAATTAGATGATACCTTATGAGTAACGATGTCGTCCATGAGCCTACCAATAAGAGAATAAGATTTAAAAATCTTTGGTTCATTTGCCACCCATTCATAGGCCTCTTTTGTTACAATATCTGCCATGCAAAGGAATGATATTGTTGCGAACAAGTGACAACAACTTGATACCAATGAAACTTTCAAATATTCGTCCAACGTTGGTGTATATCCTTTTTGGTACCAAAAAGCTTCAGCAAGATAAGATCTAGCTTGTATTTTCATCTATTAATCACAAAACACAAAAAGGAAAGAGAGTGTGATAAGAATGAGAGAATACGATAGCTACACTATATATAATTCAAACTTTGAGAGAGATTCTATATACTACTTCTTTTGCATAGTGAATGTGATAGTTTCCTCCTTCCAAATCAATATCTCTGTCAAATTGCTGATAAGCATTTAATAAAACGTCATAAAATACTTTCATGTAATGTGGAAGTCGGTCTACAATGCTTCTATCCCATTTCTCTATTGCATCAGTGAAGATTACAAGTTCTTCAAATATGGTATGTGTATCATATATATCATCCATAATTGTTATCAATGCAATTACTTTGGTCAATATTATTCTTCCAATTGAGTATTTGAGCTCAAAATATACTCCCACTGTCCAAAAGTAACTTTCCACTGCCTTTCTCTTGCAAATGATAGCTTTCTCCCCAAATCCAATTCCTTCCACCACCAAATATTTGATTTTGATCATATATATGATAGTGTACATTTATCAAATGTTTCTATTGAAAAAAAAAGGATTTTTCGAACTTTTTTTAAATCGAATTTCATTTGTTAAATTTTATAAAAGAATTTATGAATTTATCAAGTTATTTTTAATTTTTTAAAAATATAGATATGAAGTTTAGAAAGTAATTCCAAACATATCCTAAAAGAATATAATGGTGGGGCTCAGATAGTCAAAGAAATTTACCTTGTGACTTCACTAAGTTCCTCTTGGTAAAGTTTCTTTAACATGTTAAAATCAAGTTTTGCAAAGGTAAAAAGAACATCACTATGTGACGGATCATTCTCGTAGATAGAAATGTTGTGTCTTGCCTCCAATCTAGGCATGCTTTTATGGATGGGTTGCACTAGAGCATGTCTTACTTGTTCAGCAAGAAGAGAGCTTAATTGGCCTACTATGGCTGCCAAGTGAGTGGAGGTAAAATCAAGTGCTTCATCAAGTATATCTTCTCCATGCACCCTCAAGTATGAGGCTTCATACAAGCTTAACATTCCTCTTGCATTATTAGCTATTGACTCCTTGAATTTTCCATTGGCCCCATCCATATATTTGCTGAATATAACTGCTTCGATTCATTAAATAAAACAAAAAAAACGTATGGGCGCAAATAAATTTAAGAGTACTAATTATAGACTTACAAAGAATTAGACTAATATTAAATGGACCAAGGTTATCAATCAATTATTTATAGCATGTGATTTTGTAATCTATGAATAATTCTACACCCACTCTTTAATTTATGATTAAAACCTAATATACTTTTTTGTATATGTAGAACTACTTTGAATATAATTATTAATAAAAATGCTTATACATTTAAAATTTGACTACTTACCACATGAAATAGGATAACCTTTTCAGTCTTAGCAATCTAAAGAGAAGAGAATCATTGTGAAGATCTTCGTCCTTTGTATTTTTTTTGGGGTAAAATTGGAATAGGTCTCGTGGACTTGATGGGGTATTTGCTCAATTTCAGTTTCAAAATGATAAGACACTCCCAGTTGTTGGATCGAATCAACAAAATTCAGTTTTGTGAAGGCTGATTTTCAACATTTGCAATCACCATGCTTCTGACTTGCTCTTTCAGCTTTTGAGCTCGTTGCTCCATCTCATTGGTTATTTTCTGTAACAGAGATTTGAAAAGCAAAATAACTTATTAGAATTATTTGGATGGTTATTTACATTATCACATAAAATTTGACACAAAATAATATTCGTTGAAATAATCAAAGGATTTCAAAAATTATGAAAGAAATGAAAGCTGCTGTGGCTCTGTCATTTTCACCATTTGCAGCAGCTTTCACTAATTGAGATATTGACATATTCTCTAATGTTGATTTTGCTTTGAAACTTAAAAACAGCTTTTTGCTAATTTGTTTCTCTTCAAAAAGTTATTGAAGTGGGTGAGAGCCTTTGTGCTGCTTCATTATTTATATAGGAAGAAGGGAGGGGGCAATTGCACGCAATTCTCCAAAACCATCACGTTTTAAATGACTTGAGGGTTGGAATTTTACTTTTATTTTTCTTTTTTGAGGCCAAATGGGGCAGGGATTTGTTTAATGGTAATTACTTGAAGAAAATAAAAGGAAATTGTAGCCTAGTAGCTAGTCTAGTACGATTGTTTTGTTATGAGATATATAGAGAATCAGAAAAGCTGTAGTCTCACACTCATCTATCTATCTAGCTAATCAAAATTGCTTTGTCACATTGCTGTCAATGGGATCCTTGTCTCGCTCCTCTTCACTCATTTCTTATCTCTTGTGTGTCAAAAAGCATTGAAATCACTCATTTCTTACGTGATAAGACACTCCCAAACTTTGAATTATTGCATCAATCAAATTCTGTTTTGGTGAAGGATTTTCAACATCAGTAATCATCGTACTTCTAGTTTAGAGGTGATAAGTGAATCGGTTTAATCTGTGATACTACCTGTTCCGGTCCGTTAAAGTATGAATCGGTCCGGTCCTTGTATGAAGAGCACTGGGCCGGTCCAAGGCATTCTCCCTTTATTTGAAAATTTAAAAAATTATGAATATATTGAAACTTGAACCTTTGACCTCTTTCTTACAAATCACAAATCTTGTGTATCCTAATACACATACATATATTATTGATCATGAATGCGAGTTAAATAAAAGAATACTAAGTTTTCGACAATGTGATTACCTTCACACATGTAATGTGATTTTTCAATATATTATGAGTATATTGCGTGAATATAGTATTTCTAATAGAATATTCAGTATCACTCTTGATAATATAAGTGTAAACGATAGTGCTATTAATTTTACTATTTATTTAATGATAGTGTTATTAATTTATTCAAATATAATTTTACTATTTATTTAATGATAATGCTATTAATTTATTCAAAGATAATTTATGAGTACATGGCTAGTACTTTTTTTTCTTTTATGGGTTTTCCCCAATGAATTTTTTCAGTAAAGATTTTAACGAGGCTAGTTCGAGGGGGGGTTAATTTTTGAGATTAGTGCAAGTGATTGATAAATAGGTAGGTGTCAAGCTAGTTGGGATGTGTCTAATTTATAGTGATGCAACTCTCAAATTCAATAAATAAAAAATAATAAATTTATGATACTTGGAGTCTTCATCAGTATTATAAATTTTTATTTAAATGAATATTTTATTAGGATGTACTTAATTTATAGTGATGCAACTATTTAATTCAATGAATAAAATAATTATTTTATTTAGTATGACAAGTTTTTCTAATGAGATTCTAAAGTAATAAAGGAAAATAATTGAAAGAACAGTAATATGACTTTCATATAGTTTAGTGGTAATCCCTACATTTTATTTATTCCTCACCAATGTTCAACTCTCCTCATCTATATTTTTTAGAATTACATCACATTAAAAGGAGGGAAAACGAGCAGGTCCGATTATTTAATCGGGACCGTCCCGTGAACCGACTCGGCCCAGACCATCACAAGCCTGGCCCGTGTGTACACGAGCCGGTTCAGCAGTTCATTCTGAGCCTCCCTAAAATTCTAACGACCCGACCCTGAACCGCCTGAAAAGACCCGAGACCAACCCGTGAACCGCTTGGACCCGGCCCGATTGCCACCTCTATTTTCACTTGCACTTTCAGCTTTTGAACTTGTTGCTCAAGCTCATTGTTATTTTCTATGAAAGAAATTTGAAAATCAAGATAAATTATTTGAATTATGTGCATGGTTATAGATCAGTACATATCTTTCAAATATATATTTAAATTATTACAAAAAAATGACATAAAATAATATTCGTTAAAAATAATGAAGGATTTCGAAGATTATGAAAAAAATGAGAAAGAACGAGTTTATTCCATGGTTTCAAATATCGACACATGTGAATATCATTTGGATCATATAGAAAGAAAAAAGAGAAATGAAATGAAACTAGAAAGGTAATAGAAAATACTAGCTCAAATCCCTTAGAGATTTAATTTCTTATTTTTTGGAGATATTTTAAGAAAAGATTATAGTGGTAATTGAGTAATGAATGAGATTCATATTTTGAATAGCAGTGATTAAGGTTTTTAGTTGTTATAAATATGAGGTATGGGTACAGGGTTCGGTGGCTCCACCCTAAATGGAGTATCCGTAGTGAGGAGGATCTGGCCTAAGGCTAGCCTTATGATATGACAATGGCTCTATCTCAGAAGGAGATACCCATGATATTGAGAGGCTAATCAGAGGACTTTGCCCATCTGATAACGATTCCCAAGCTAGTGAGGTTTCATATAGTCTGATTAAGAAGTTGTGTCTTTTGTCTAAGTCAGTTACAGTCTTCTTTGTGTATGTGTTTCAATCTCATTGTTTATTTTCTGTGACATAAATTTGAAAAGCAAAATAACTTATTTGAATTGCGTGCATCGTTATAGATCAATACATATCTATCAAAATATATTTAAATAATTACAAAAAATGACAAAATAATATTCATTAAAAATAATGAAGGATTTTGAAGATTATGAGCAAAATGAGAAAGAACGGTTTATTCAATGTTTGTTTTCAAAGACTGTGAAATTAATATAATGATTTGAAGTGTAAAATTTAATAATTTTGGTATTTTAAGCATTGACAACTCGAAGCAATCTCTATTCATTTGATTTTATTAAGGATACTAGGTAAGTAAAATTTTATACATACTTAAATTATTGTAATACTCTGAAAACTCATGATGGGTGATTGTATGTCGTGGTGCTCTCATTTAATTCTTTGTAAGCGAGCACACATATGTGATAATTTTTCTTGTGTGATATTACACTTAATTGTATAATATTATGTTACTAATGATGTGTATATATCGTTATGGTAATGAATGTGACTATATAAACGCTTACACATTTAGGTTTGTAAAATAAAAATACATTGTGTGTGTTTATGTCATGAAAGGGGTTTGTGAAATATGAGATGTAGGGGACCGGTGGACTCGATAATGTTTAAGGTGTAATAATAAATGTTAATGTCAATGAATGATCGTTTGGCTTGTCCAACGATACCACCAAATATCTAGTAGTCGAACAATAACGGCTCACTGTCTCTGAATGACTAAACATTACACAGGTGAACTCACGAAAAATGTAAGGAAAATAATGCAATTGAAAACGTAAATATGTCTAAAGTAAAGAAAAGCATGTGACAATAGAATGGCATGCAAGATGTAAAGCTAAAACAATGGAAAGAATGTGTTGAAATGGCTTATGAAGTGTATGTCAAGCACAAGGTTTATGTTAATGGACTTAGATGTGCATGCGTTTGTTAAGTATGTATACGATTTTATTTATTGAGCATTAACTAATTCTATTTTCCTTAATGTTTTCAGGTGAGGAGTAATTGCAAAATGACACCTTGTGGGTGAACCAGACTCAGTAGAATATTTAATAAATAAAAATTTTCAAACAATGCTTAAGGATAAGTTATTCTTTATTTAGACTTATAACTTATTTAAAATAATTGGTTGCTAATTAATTTCATTTCCACTATGATCTATTTAAGTACTTTGAATTCAATATTGATAGATTTAAATAAAAGATTTGATTGGTTCATGCTTTAATATTAATATGATTTTACAAAAAAAAATTATTAGTTACATCTTTCTTATTTAATGTCTAATTAATGTTAAAGAGGGTAATACTTACTCGAATATAATCAATAAAAGTTTTAACTAGGGGGTGTTATACTATGGTATCAAAGAAAAGGTTTGGATGATTCTATAAACTTTATCATTATTGTTAAAAATGTCAAGCACAAGGTTTATGTTAAAGGAGGAAAACTATTGAGTCATGCCAAAAGAGGTCTTCTCACAATCTCTTGGTAAGGTTAAATGTTTATATGGAAGTACAATGAAATGGTTAATAGGTTAAGTTGTTTAATACCGATCTAATTTGTTCCAAAATGCCTCCTCGGAATGGTAAAAATCGTATTAACGGTGAACCAGTTGGGGTGAACGGTAATAAGATAGGGAATGATCAGCATGGCTCCCTGCAGACGTTGGAAACATTCATGCAATCAATAGCTACTTTAGGGAAAGCTAGCAATAAAATGTGTGCCCTCTGGTCAATGTTCATGTAATCAATAGCTGCTTGAGTTTAAGAAGTTATCTCCACCACCATTCAAAGGAACTACCAACCCCCTTAAAGCTGAAACGTGGATTACCAAGATGGAAAAAGAATTTATTGTTGTGAGGTGCATTGACGTAGATAAGGTTGATTATGCTTCCTACATGTTACAAGGAGATGCGTAGCTTTGTGGCGATTGATTAAAAGTCAATATAAAAATGATATGGAAGCCTTCACTTAGGAAATGTTGAATAATGCATTTTTCAACCATTTATTTCCAAAAAGCATTTGACAGGAAAAAGAGAGAGAGTTTGTCAAGTTAGAGAAAGGGAATAAAACTGTCACGAAGTATTAAGCTACTTTCGCACAATTAGTGAAGTTTGCTCCAAATTTAGTGGCCATGGAAGAGAGTCGAGCTAGACATTTTGAGAAAGGGTTGAAAGCTTAGACCAAGAACATAACAAATTTCGTTTGAGTGGTCAAAACCCTAATGGAAGCAATTCTAAGGGAAACTTTTGGAAGGGGGAAATATGAAATTTTGAGGTGGAAGTGACAAGAAAAACAACCGAGGAAGGCATGTCAGAAGTGTGGCGAGAAACGCCTTGGTGAATATCGTATGGGTACGAGCGTATGTTCAAGTGCGACATACACGGTCAATTTGCTAAGGATTGTGACGAGAATTTTTACAACAATAATGATTAGAAGAAGACCCAAGCTCGAATGTATGCAATGACTAAAATGGATACCTAAATCTCCCTGACTGTTTTTTCGAGTACTATTTTTTTATGTGGAATAGAAAGAAGACGTGCTCAGGCCCAAAATCACCCTGAAGGCTGTGAGTGGAAGAGTTATTAAACCACTCCAATTAGCCAAAATTATCCCCAAGAGGAACTCATTCGAAGCACCAAGTGCGACCTCCTACACCAATCAAGCTTAACCATGTCTATTGATGTGGCCAGGAAGCAACTAGTAAAATGATGGGAGTCTAAAGCAGGCATGTGCAAGTTGATGAAAGATCCAAAAGAGAGAGGTGGTAAAAGATAGGGATGGTGAAGTAGAAAGTAGGAGATGGATTGTGGCTGATAAAGTTGCTTCATTACGGATCAAATGTCAAGACTACCTGCTGGGTTGTAAACATTTCCTAAGGATAGCCATTCGCAACAAAGGGGTGATTCAACTTTAAGCCGATAACCAACCAAGATAAAGGGCTTACCACATAGAATCATCGACAGTGAGAAAGCTACCGCAAACTGAAAACCAATGACTTTGAGGCATGACGTTTAAAAGACAACAGAGAGGGAGGTAACAACCACAGAAAGGAAAAATGAAAAAGGATCGAAAGGAAGCCTCCAAAACAAAGGGAGGTGGCCCCAGAAATAGGGGAATTTTTGTTCTCGTAAGAAGGAAAGAAGAATTGGGGACAAGAATGGCGGTTGACAAAGATCTAATCTTTGAATTGGGGACAAGAATGGGAAACCAATCATTTATAGGACTTGAAGAAGGAAACCGCTTATTTATGGACATTGAAGCAAACTACGATCAGGACAATTGAGGCAACCCCATGCCCAAGAAATTGCCATTTCACGAACCAATGAGGTAGTTTCAAGAATCTAAACGTCACTCACGTGTTCGTAGAAGTAAGGTGACGCATCAATGAATCAGGCATCGCGACTCTCACCCTCATTTTCACACTTTGCCATCGTTGTCACTACTCCCAGATAATGAATGATCTTGAATCACAATAAATGTGAGGGGATGCACGTGCACGGACAAGTCACGAAAAAAAGGCTACAAGTCAATTAATCCTATTAATCGTGGGACTCCCGATTGAAAAATATTCAAACACAAGTATGGATTGCTCGAGTCAAACAGAGCTCTTGGCATCACACCACATGAAGCTGCCTCGGACAGGGAATCAAAATAAGGAAGTATTCAGACCTAGGTAGATAGGACCCCCAAATCTTCGATTGGGGGCAACTGTTATGGGCGTTCCTTGACCCTCACTAACATGGTGTCACGTGTCACACTACGCTAAGAAGATCATGCCAGGAGTAGGCTTGAAGGCCTGACCACCTAGAAGGAAAACGCTAACCTTGCCTAGTCGGCTCCTATACAGCTCAGGTTACCCCGACCTGAATTGACAAAGGCCAGCAAGAATGAAGCCTGTAGAAAGAGCTCGGCAGACTCTGTGTCACCATCATCGTCGCCCACTGAAAGTAACATTCCATGGGGCGCCCTCTTATTAGGTCTGAATGCCCAACGAGTCCAATCATCATGATATAGCATCAGATCAGTCCTCATTCAATCACTTTGAAGACACTTCAACATTTAATAACCATCACTTTAGTCTGCTTAGAAGACAATGTCATTAAATGCTGCCTCCAATCCATCTAATCCAGGGAAGGCGTCGTGTCTCAAAAAATTCACCTACACGTATCTTCCCACGTAACTTTAGGTATAAATACCCATATCTACCTCGAAAGGAGGGGAAGCAATTCTCTCCTTAGGAAAACTCTCCCAAATTTCTATCAGGATATTGACTTAGAAAAACTCTGGCCAATTTCTACCAGGATATTGAAAAACACCCTCAGTTCTCCTTGTTCTTTGGGTTCTTTGTTTGTGTTCTGCAGATTTTCCGGCCAAGAGGATTTTTAGGCTAAAAGGGGAGCATATGTACTCTTATTGTTGATAGATTTTCAACATCAACATAGAAATTATTTTCTGAATATAGAAACATTTGATAAATACTTAGTTGGTTTGCAATTAACATATATGAATAAATAAATATTATTATTTTATTTTATTTTGTTCAATTTAAATTGCTAGCTAACAATATTTTATCAATATATTTGTAAACATTTATAGAATAATTATAGGTGTATTGTTGTAAATGCATAAGTTAGATGTTCATTCTTTACTCTCAACTTTTCTAACTCTCCATACTCCTAACTCTCCTATTCTTAACTCTCCCATTAGCATTAGAAGTAAAACTCATAAATAAATATTGTAAGTTTCAGTCTTATATGTTTCTCTTATATTACCCATAAACGGGAGAGATTGTCTATGAATAAAATCAGGAGAAACAATTAGTTCTCTCTTCATCTTCATCTTCTTCTTCTTTATTTTTAAGCTAATTTATTTATTAAATTCTTGTTTCATCTTATTTTTATAACACATTATCACCACAAAACTTTAACCACACTTTATTGCTATGGTGAAAATTTTATTGTTAATTGTTCTATTATGTTTTAATGTTTTCTCAACTCTTAGATAATGATCTTGTTTTATTTTATGCTTGGTAACTAGATATAACTCATAACAGTTAGTTTATAAGTATTCATCTAGAACTAGTTAGTTTAAGTTAGTAATAGATATGTCTTATGAAAGGTAGTTTATAAGTATTCATCTTGAATTAGTTAACAATGAAATATATATTAGAATTCATTGTGTTGTTACATAACATATTCTAATTTACAATTGGGCGCTTATTATAAAATAGGTGTTTAATATATATTTGTCTATAAAATATTGTTTGTTAATTTCTATTCCAATTAGATTGTTTTACATGTTCTTTTATCAATTGATAGATAATTTTCATGTTCAAGATTTAAAATAAAATTACTTTTTCTTAAATTTGGTGTAACCTATCAATGACACATAAGATAATACCTTACACTAATTTTTTTATGGTAATAGTACAAGTTATAAAATATTTATATAAGAGTATAGTATTGAATATTAGAGAAAACTCTAAATTATATATTTTTATGGTATATGTTTATGTTGTTATTATTTATTGTTCTTAAATAAATGTTTGTTTAAATAAGAATTGATTTACTATAGCATTTTAATATTTATTGCTATATTCAATTTTATTCATTCATGATTTGTCCTTAAAATCATCTAATGTTATATTTTAATGTAATATTACATTAATGTTTCTATATATTTATTCTAACTATGCTATTATTTTTTCATGCAATTGTTAGTGATCTAGAAATGAAAAATCTTATAAAACTCGAATTCATTGCTCTCGACATTTTAGGAAAAAAATATTTATCATGGACTCTTGATGTAGAAATTCACCTCGATGCCATGATTCAAGGGAATACAATTAAAGAAGAAAATCAAGCATCCCTGCATGATCAGGAAAAAGCTATGATATTTCTCTGCCACCATTTATATGAAGGATTGAAAACTGAATATCTCACTGTAAAAGATCATCTTAATCTCTGGAAGAGTTCAAAGGACATATATGACCATAAGAAAATGGTAGTACTTCCAAAGGCTCGTTATGACTGGATGGATGCACCTGAGGTTGTAAGATTATAAATCAGTTAGTGAATATAACTCTGCATTATTCAGAATTAGCTCACAATTAAAATTATGTGAAAAAATTGTCACTGGAGAAGATATGTTTGAGAAAATATATTCCATTTTTTATGCCTCAAATGTGCTCCTGCAACAGCAATATCGAGAGCATGGGTTTAATCAATACTTTGAATTAATGTTCTTCTTACTTTTTGTTGAGCAAAATAACAAACTTTTAATGAAAATCATCAATCTCGCCAACTGACTCAACACCATTCTTGGAAAGTGCATGATACATCATTTAGTAATCGTGGGCGTGGACGGGTCACGGTTGAAGTAATCGACACTGTGGTGGTCATAATCATAATAGTAAATCATATGGTTATCAAAATAAGAAAACGACACCATACCACCTGATGGATGAAAACCATAGAAAATGAAAGGCTCACATAATAAGCCTTTCAAGAATTATGAAGAAGTTTGTTATATGTGTGGTATGAAAGGTCATTGGTCGCATACATGCCGCACGCCTAAGCATTTGGCTGAGTTATATCAAGCTTCTATGAAGGAAAAAAGGAAAGAGATTGAAATGAATTTCACGATCATAATAATTCAATTGGCATGGCCCACTTAGATGTTTATGACTTTCTCGTGCAGTATACGAAGATCGTAGATAATGTTATTAATCATGGACACATTGTTTAAGCTTACATTTCTCATTTTACTCTAATTGCTTTCAATAACAATACTATAAAAAAATATTTTATAGTTTCTTCAGAAATGAAAGTTTATTATTTCCTTTGTTAATGAATAAATATAACTTTTACATATTTCTAGATCGACTAAAAAATTAATTTTCAAGATGTATGTCTAATAGATAGTGCATCGACCCATACGATTCTTAAGGAGAAAATATATTTCTCTCATTTGACATTAGAAAAAATAATAGTAAATATAATATATGGTACTGTGAAATTGATTGACGGTTCCAATAGAGCCAACAAAATATGACCTGGTGGAACATAATAATTATTGATGATACATTATTTTTTACAAGATCTAGAAGAAATACGTTTAGTTTTAGAGATATTCATTTTTGTGGTTATCATATTGAGACAATTGATGAAAATAATAAGGAGAATATATGCATTACCTTTATATGACTTAGGTCAGAAGAATATATTGGACACACTTCCATCTTTGTCGTCCGGATTATATTATACAAATATAAGCTCGATTGAGTTAAATAATGTGATGAACTAGAAGTTCACTAACCCAAAGACATTTATTCTTTGGCATGATCAGTTAGGTCATCCTAGATCCATAATGATGAGAAGAATTATAGAAAATTCACATGGACATCCACTAAAGAACCAGAAGTTAGATGTTCATTATTTACTCTCACTTTTTTAACTCTCCCTACTCCTAACTTTCCTATTCTTAACTCTCCCATTAACATTAGAAGTACAACTCCTAAATAAATATTGTAAGTTTCATTCTTATATATTTCTCTTATGTTGCCTATAAAATGAATAGATTGTCTATGAATAAAATCAAGAGAAACAATTGGTTCTCTCTTCATCTTCTTTATTCTTAAGCTAAGTCATTTCTTGAATTCTTGATTCATCTTATATTTTATAACATGTACATATTTAACTATAATTTTTGTATTTTTTACATTGCAAAACTGTGACCATTAAGCTAGAGCAACTCATGTGCTCAATTAGTATTGTTAACTTTAAAAAAAATTGTCAAAGGAATTTTTATTATATTAGATAACACATATTTTACACGAACTATACTTCTCCGTATAATTTGTGAATGCCGAATAATTCATGAATTTTACAGAATTTGGGTAATCAAATGCATAAACATTTTGTTTTTCAAATAATAATTGTGGTACATCTTGTTTGACCAACGAAAGAAAAAGAAAAAAAGCAATTAATTAATGTGCGATAATACGAGACTATAATCAGAGTTGAAAAGCAACAGAAAAAGGAAGAAAAGAAAAAAAAACAAGAAAAAAGTCAAGAAAGAAGAAAATGAATCAATAACAACACTACTATAATGAAGCCAAGGGAAGAGGAGTCAGGATGAAGATCATCTCCTCTTCTTTGAACTAGAGCATCATGTTCAATTTAAGTCGTCTATTACAACAATTGACGACCTAAATTTACTTTAAGAAATATGGACGGTCATAATTAACCTAACAGATCTCCTTCTATTGGGATCATTAATAAGAGTAGATCTATATCTAAGGAGTCAAGGGGCCAAGGATGTAGGCCCCAATACTGATGCGATGATTACTTTAAACTCTCTTATCACATTATTTTAATATTATCATATTTTTCAACTTCATGTGTTAGCCAATTTAATTTTCTTCGGCGAAATGAGAGATTTGACTGTACCTTAATACTAGTTATCATTTGATGTAATGTGTCCATTTTTTATTTCCAAGAACTCTCCCATTCTTTTTACTCAAAATAGGTATAAAATATCATAGATTGAATATATGTGATGATAGATGAATTATACTGAAAATTCATTACCCTGTTTGTATAAAAAAATGGGAAAAATAAAATAAAATGCACCATCCAACTTAATAACTAGTGTCATTTCTAACCCGAACATTTATTTCTATCATTTCTGTCTTGAGTTCAGATTTTTAATTCAAAAATTACTTTCCGTTCACATTTGTAAATGGTGCCGTAGATTAGCCATTACGACATGATTTTTGGCTTATGAATTAGCCACTAAAACAATGTTGTCTGTGTGGTTAATCAATTTTCACTTTACCTCTTGCAATGGGTCTCACTGAGTGAATCTCCCTCGGTGTCATGCTCTACCGCAACCATCTTGATCCATTGGGATCTGAAAATAGAAAGGATAATGTCTGTCTCTGAGATTAAGAAAAAAACGTTTTCGGTATGTTATTTTCAACAAAACCCTTCGGTGAGGAAGCACAACTGCACAACCCGTTTTTATCAAAGAGTCCTGGTAACTTTATTTAATTACCAAATTGCCATTTCATCCTGTCAATTTGCTGAATCTTATTTGATTTTTTTTGCTTAGAGGATTAACCACACACGGTAGCTTGAGGATGGAAGAAACCCTATTCTCTGAAATTGCGATTGACAGAATTTTGATACAATGGTATTCGTCCGGATCCGTTAGGTTCCAGGAAGAAAAAACTTAAAACAGTTAAATTGTAAATTAATATTGTTTGAAAAATATATAATACCAAAATTACCCATTATTTTTTCTCAATTTAAAAACCCCAAACTCATATAAACCATAAAACGGTCGGTTTATGTTTTGGGTTCGAAAAAATGAGTGGGTTGGATCGGTTATGGAGATGATATTGTTATTTCACAACTAAATTAACATTTAAATATCAGAATAAATTTATTTATCATTCCTCAAACTGCCATGGTATCTGTATGATGTTATTTTAGAGAAAAAAATTCAGTCACCCATAGTGGTTTGCCTAAATGAGACAAACACTCATTTAATTTAGAAAATGATAAACAAATTTAATTTGTTAAAACTCTATTAGTTTATGTGTGAGCAGACAAGATTATCCGTATAACTAATCCAAACTATTTTGCTAATCGAAACATTAGCAGACTTAGGTTATTTTGACTTTAGATGAATTCTTGTTTTACTAAACTTTTGAATTGAGGATTTAGATTAAAGATTTTGGATTGACGATTTAGATTTAAAATTTATAATATTGTATTTACTATAAATTTGAATTATATAAGATCAGATGATTTGGATTATTTTACATTGTATAAGTTTACTATAATATCTTTTAATTAATAAATTCTTGGTTTAAGTGATAATTAAAATGAGTATTTTTCAGTTTGCGTATTTTTCCAACAAAAATTTAGATTTAGATTTATAGTCACTCTTTTTTAGTTGGATTAAAAATTCATAAGAAACTTAAATTTCAAATCCAATAATATGATGGGTTTCATAAAATTTTTAAATCTTTTTTTACTAAATATTGATTTAGATTACAAATATAAATTTATAAGATTTATAATCAAATCCAACGAGTAAACGAATCCTTAGACACAATCACAAAAACAGTGCGATTATCAAAATTATTGAACTACAAGATGAAAAACACATCATAGAACTCACCAAAAGCAGCATCAAGTTGTTTGTATTTCAAAAATACTGAAAATTTTCAGTGGGTGAGTGAGTTATGACTGAGCACAAACGTAACATCTCTAACAAACACGCATGTACAAATATAATTCAGAGTGATGTTGTCGGCAAAAGAAGTTGACAAGGGTTAGTGCACACGATTCATGTGACATGAAAAAGGAGATGTTACGTTTGTGCTGTTATCACTCACCACTCACCCACTGAAATTTTTTCAGCATATTTGAAATACAATTGATTGTCGTGAGTTAAATAATAAGATATTTTATTGATATTTAAAAAGATTGAAGTACATTACATGTACTTAATATTTTGAAAAACGGATTGAATTTGGAGAAACTTACTTTTCATTAATGTTTCGTTATCTGATAATGATAATATAAGATACATTATAAGTCTATTTGACACAGCTTAAAAATTTAAATTATAATTTATTTAAATTTAACATTAATCTATAAATTAAAACATGTTTGGGGTAGCTTATTTTAATTAACTTTAAGTTATAACTCATGTCAAATTGATGTTTGACAAATAAGTTAATAATTAAATTATTTTAATTAAAAGTACTTTAATATCTCTCTTAATTATATAGATTATGTTTAAATAATTTGTTTAATATCTATATTTTTTCAAATCATTAATCTAAATATTAACCCTGTAACAAATTGATGTCAGGGCCAATGCTGGGCCAGGATAGGGACGGGGTCAAGACTGGTGCCGGTGCTGGGGTCAGGACGGGGCTGCGCCGGGGTTAAGGTCAGGTCGGAGCCAGGCTGGGGTCGATATAATGGATGTGAAGTGTCCTTAGCGAATCTAAGTCGGTGTGGGAGGTCGAGGTTGCGCCGGGGTCGGGGTCAGGGTCGGCATTGGGCTGGGGTCGGGTCAAGTCGGTCAGGTCGGAGTGGGGTCTAAGGGGAATTGAAGAATATGACCCGAACCCACGACCTGTGGTTGTGGGGCTTAACTAACTGTATCAAACCAGCTTATCAACAAACGACGGAATTTGAGTCTGAAATGTTTATGGTAGTTTCTCAACGTAATGAAGCACGTTCTATATAAAATAAGGTCAAAACTCGATCTCTACGATTTTATATGATTTTCTAATTTTTCTATCCCATTTAGGGGAAAACAGTTTACCAATGTCCAATCTTAGGATTATTTCAGTACTAAGATCAACTCAGATTGATCCTAAGATATTATAGTATTGTTTTATATGTATATTTAAGAACTCTACTCGTTTTCAGAATTTTCGATGATTTTTACGTAAGGAAACATATATTAGAAAGTTACTGTTTTACTTGGAGAAAAATAGTTTCTGTAACGATTTTGTTTTCATGTTTTGACACTTAAATGGCGTCGTAATTTCATGAAGTTTAATATGTGAAACCCTAGCATGTTCGAGCTCAGTGTGTTTGAAATCTAGAAATTAGGAACCCTATTATAAATTGTGTCAGTTTTAACTGAGTTCGTGCTTAGCGTTACTTTCCATTATTGGGTTATCGTTTTGTACTGAATATAAATAGTGATTATCATTTCAGGAGTTTAACTTTCATAGTTCTTTAGCGGGTGATCGGGTAAGTAGAATTTTACGCATACATAATTGTTTGTCATATTCTAAAAATTTATTATGGGTGATTGTATGTCGTATTGCTCTTGTTGTTCCTTTGTATGTGAATTTTATCTACGTGATGATTTAATTGTGAATGAATTCTTAATTTTGTATTAATCATTATGATTAATGATGTGAATGAATGATACTTCCAAGGATTTGGTAGTCAAACATATTGCTGTAATAATGGCTCATTGTCTTTCATTGGCTAAGTATTACACAAGTGAGCTATCGAATAAAGTAAAGAAAAGAATGTGACAAAAAGTTTGTATGGAAGGATTTTAATGAAAGTTGTAATGTTGAAGTAAAGGCAGTAAAATGATAAAATGGTTTATAAAGTGTATGTAAAAAACAAATGATTTAAATGAATTGGATGCGCATGCGTTTGCTATGTAAATGTAAAATTTTACTTACTGGGTAATTTAAACTCATCATGTCTTATATTAAATCTTTCAGATGATGAGAATCATGGTGATGAATGTGAAGATTCTGGTTAGACGTTCTGACATGAGACAAAAAATTAAGTTTATTTAGTTGACCAAATTACTATTTTAAAGCTGATTTCATTTGTTATTTATGGAAAAACTTCAAAATATTATTTAAGCTTAATAAAGTTTTTCCATGAATTTCTTATCTTAAATTTTAGAAATGTGTTTTGAATGTTTCTCCTACAAATGTAGTGTTTCATTAAATACCACAAATCATGAATTGATTTAAAAAAAAAATTAAATTTGACCTAGCTTCTGCGTTATTTTTTAAAATTACCGAAGTAACCTTAGTCGATCCTCGGAGCACTACGAGATATGACAAATGCAACTTTAGAAGTATTGACAGCAAAAATAGGTTTAGAAGTAGGCAATGAATCTACTAAGACATGTTTTGAACCAGAAGTAAAAGAATTATCATAAGCAACTATATCATTATTGTAGGTATATTTGATTAGTACGAATGGAATTTGTTGGAGAAGAAGAGAAAGAATTACCCGAACCTTGATATTGTGCAGGAGAAGAGATTGGATGTTATGTATCATTTACACAAACACTTGTAGGTTCTGAGTGAGGCTTATTTGCAATGGTAGGCATAAGTAAACTTGGAGGAATAGGATAGGATGGTCATGTAAAATATATGATGATGTAGAGTTTGCCATGGATTTTGAAAGAAGTAACTGATATGTAAATTCATTTTCATTGATTGCAACACTTTTTGGTACATAAAATCTACCGGGCAGGGGTTCTAAACACTTGTAACATTTATGTTGATTGCTATATCCAAGAAAAACACATTGTTTTGGTATGGTATTGAAAGTTATTTGAATTATAGGGTCTCAAATAGGGAAAACATGCATAACCAAATGTCTTAAGAAATGAGTAATCTAGTTTTGTGCAATATAGAACTTCATAAGGAGATTTAGCTAACAAATTTGGTGATGGAAGTCTGTTAATGATATAGACAGATGTTTGAAATAAGTCCCACCAATATTGAAAAGGCATTCGGGATTGAGACAATATAGTGAGGCCATTTTCTACTATATGTCTATATTTTTTTTTCTATGCACCCATTTTGTTGATGTGTATGAGGGCATGGATCTCTAAACATAATACCATCTTGATTTAGGTGAGTTTGCAGGCTTCTATACTCCTCATCCCAATTTGCAGATATTTCATTTTGGTTTCAAACAATCTTTCAACAAATGAGATAAATTGCAGAGTACTGGACTTATTTTTCATTGGATATATCCATGTATATTGTGAATATGCATCAACAGAACTTACATAGTATTTAAAACCATAAATAGAAAAAGTAGGTGAAGGGCCCCTTACGTCTAAGTATACAAGTTCTAAAAGTTTAAAAACAGGTTTTTGACAAAGAGAAATGTGATTGACACATTTTACCAAATTTGCAAGCATCACACAAATTAACAGTTTGATGAACAAGATATTTCATTTATGTTTTCCAGTTAAGACAGAACTACAAGGATGTCCTAATCTTCTATGCCAAATTTGGATAGAATTATTTATACTAGGTTTACTTACAGAGGTGTAAAAGGAAAAATTAGAACTAAGTGTAGAATTAGAAAAACTAGATTTTGATACATAAGAAGTTATTGTTGCAGAATGAGCCACAAAAAAGATAAACTGAAGAGTGGACTGGAGTTGAAGAGGTCGTGTAACCTCTTGGGATGATGAAATGATACAAACCATTCTTAAGTATTTCCCGCAGAAGAACTTGGTCAGTAGTCTTGTCATTTATAAAATAGAACATAGAGTAAAAAATAATGATAATGTCATTGTCATGAGTTAACCTAGATACACTAAGTAAATTCTTGGTAATTGAAGGGACACAAAGCACTTGTTTTAGGGTTAAAGAAATAGTATAGGTTTAATGGAAGAAGAACCTATATGAGAAATATGCAGTGACTCACCATTTTCCACTTGTAATTTACCTTTTCCTTTGTACTGAAACTGAATGGACATGTTACTGAGGTCTAAAGTAACATGATTTGAACTTCCACTATCCATGTACCAAGATTCATCCCCAGCTGCACTTGGTGTAGTCATATAGACACTAATTCTTGGACCTTGTCTAGACTGGTTCATAGTGTTTTTGCTGCTTATAGTTGTTGGTATATGGTTGAAAATTTTGTGCATTACCGTTATTAGGTTGATGAAGCTCAACATCATACCTATTATAGAAATTAAATGCAGTGTGGCTAATTCTCTTACAGATTTGATAAATTCATCTTCCATTCCACGGCCTCTTCCTCCATTATTCCTTCCATTTCCTCTTCCTCTTACATAGCCACGATTCCCAGAGTTTCTACCTCTTCCTCTATTTGGTTGAAAATCTGTAGCATTGGATGAGGGAACAAAATTCTCAGCAAGTGTAGATTGGGACTATTCAATTTAACTCTTGACTTTCTAACATGAATTATGCCTCTTGCAGGGTGACAAGATCATGCCTAGAGGTTAGATGCACAACCACAGAATCATACTCACTCTTTAGACCTCCCAAGGCCATATAAAACCAAGTCTTCATCTAAGATTTACTATCCTGAAGTTGAGAGTGTATCAGCTATAGATCGTATTTTTAGGATATAATCATTGATGGTCATGGACCCTTTCTTGATAGTTTGAAGGTTATAAATCAACTGAAGGACTCTGGATCGTGATGAAGTAGCAAAAAGATCTTGCATTTCTTACCAAACCTTGTTGGAACTGAAGCATCGAACAATATGCCCAAACATGGGCTTGGAAAAGGAGGTGAGGATCCAACTTAACAGAAATTGATCACATATTTTCCAAGATATGAAGTGAGGACTAAGAACTCGAGCAGTTGGAGACATGGTCTGAGAGTGAAGAGAAGCAATATTTGTTGTTGTAGTGATCGATTGAGTAACATATTGATCGGGACATGTGACTTTACCAAGAAGGTAATCTTCTAGACCATACGCAATGACTATGGAGAGCACTTGAGATTGCCAAAAAATGTAATTACTGCGATCAAGTTTGATTCAGAGAGGGATCAAACTATTAGACAATTGCACGGAAGACATGACATAAGGTGTAGTTATGCTCATGCTCGAACTTGATGAAGAAACGAAGGTGTTCAACTCGAAACAAAGATGAGGACTTTGAACAAGCATGATTCATGCAAAAAAAAAAAATAGTGTTCATAGTACTAGACTAGCTCTGATACCATGATAAAATTTAGAGAAAACTTTTCATTAATCTTTCATTAACTGATAATGATAATACAAGATACATTATATAGACTAAACATTTAAGCACTAACAACTAACTAAATCAGTTAGCCTAGCTTACGAGTAATCACAGTTAGTAACAACCAACTGTTACTCAATTGCTTTAACAGAAAAGATTAATCAATCGTTTAGAGCGAAGACTAATAGAAACACTAATAGAAAAAACACTAAGTAATGACATTGCTAATAGTCTCTCTAACAATTACAAAGAATTTTCTTTTTAATTTGTTGTGACATGTCATAAGATAAATATTTTATTCATGTATTAGAATCTTAATAATATGCTACATCAAATTGTATAGAAGAGTGTTGAGTTTTTTTTTTGTTTTTTTAATTTAAGAGTACAAGATTTCTCCAACCCACATGGCTTCCTTTAGTCACGCATATAGAAAAAAATTTCAGAGAGAACTCAGTATAAAAGTTTAAATTTTCCACATAAATTGAAAAACACTACAACTAGTAATTATGGGACTTGATTCTAAAATATTATAAGAAAATATATCTTCTTACAAACAAAACTAGACGTAAAAGATTACTGTAAAAATGACTGAAAAATGAGGTCAGCTTTGTAAATATGGCCGTGTAAAAAAAATTCGCACAAATGCCCGGAGTAAATAATTTAGTTACGCATTTCACACAAGTAAAATTAAATTAAATATGTAACTATACTAGTTACGCATGTATTAAGTATGTAACTTAATTTGCTATTCTGACTAGACATGTTAAAATCACATGTAGGTCCCTGAACCCTCGAAGATCCATCACTAATATGTTGAGATTTTAGTGAATAAATGAGTGACATGACGCATATGACACAACTACAAATAAACTCATGCGGATAATGGAGCAGGGATGGATAAAATAGTCCGCGCCCCATTCATTTTCATACATTTTTAAAAATGTTTATATCATAATGAAAATTTGGTACTTGTTACACCTCCATGATCAGGTGATAATTATGGCACTTAGTATCATGCCATGACTATGGCCCTGCGTGCCAAAAATAAGATTGTTTTCATCAATGGTATCTTGGAGAAGCTGACAAATCTTGTGGAGCTTTATTCATGAGGAAGATGCAATGATTTTGTATTAGCTTATTGTATAATGATATTGTAAGGGAGATCTAGTTGGATCTCTCGAAACACTTTGCCTAATCAAATACTCCACTTATTTATCAACTGAAACAGTCGATCAATGAGATAACACATGAGATATGTCTGTCTCATCATATTTCACTAAGTTCAAATAACTTTGGAATGAACTTGGTTCACTTATCTTAGTATAACCATGTACTTTTGGTAACGGTAAGGCAATTTCAGATCAAATCTAACAAGACATGGCTTTGCAATTTTTGCAAGGTGTTCGTGATTGATATGCGGTACTTCAGAGTCAAATAGTTCATATGGACCCTTTATAGTCCACAACTAATATTTATTCTCTTGTGCGTCAAGAAGAGAAACAACAGGAGATACATTCATTATCATCTCTTATTTCAAATGTTGCAGCCCTTGCTGCATGTCAAACCTTCCACCTATGGAAGCAATTACAATTGTGACAGTACTTTGAATCGCAATCCTTATTTTCATTGTGATCATTGTGGTGGTGGCAACTACATTTAATATCATTGCTACAAACTTGTTGGCTATCCTCCACAAAAATCTAAAACTGCTTCGAAGACATCTAAATCCAAAGACAATGCATTGGTATTAATTACTCAATAGCAATGTAACAAATACTTGGCCATACTCTCTATAGGTAGCACTAAATCTACTAAGCATTTATGTAATATGATAAATTCATGTCTTTTTGCCCAATTTAGTTAAGTCATTTTCATTTCACTTCAGTAGGAATCGCTTACATATATGATGCTTACATTTTTCAATGTATAATTATTACACGGAGATAATTACACAAGTTGTCGTGAAAGAAATCACATTACACAACGATAAATTATGTATCACGACGGTAATTACCCAGGTAGGCGTGAAAGATATGATATTACACCGCGGTAAATTATTTATTACGAAGATAGTTACACAATACCGTCATCAAAGATATGATATTACACAATGATTAATTATGTATTGCGACGGTAGTGACGGATGTCATCGTCAAAGATATAATATTATACAACGGTAATTTATCTATTATGACGGTAGTTAGGCAAGCTGTCGTGAAAGGTATAATATTATACGACGGTAAATTATCTTTACAACAGTAATTACACATGCCGTCGTCAAAGAGATGATATTACACGACGGTAAATTATCTATTACAATAGTCTTTATTCATGGCATTGTGAAATATATCATATTGCATGACGATAAATCATATGTTTTACGATGACTTTTTTCCTACCGTCATGAAAATCGATAAAACATTACATATAGTAGATAACCGAGTCATGGGGCGGTTGGAGTATTACAGGAGGGACTATAACGAATCCTGGTATTTGGAGTTACGAAGGTGTGGCCGGAGCACATATTATATTTTCTGGCTTGTGCTTCTTGGCAGCTATCTGGCATTGGGTGTATTGGGATCTAGAAATATTTTGTGATGAACATACAGGAAAACCCTCTTTAAATTTGCCGAAGATTTTTTGAATTCATTTATTTCTCTCAGGGGTGGCTTGCTTTAACGCATTTCATGTAACATGATTGTATGGTCCTGAAATGTGGGTCTTAAATGTGTTTTTTGTAGTAGTGGCAGTGTCAATTTTCTGTACACAGGGGGTCCATTTTAGTGGAATATATGACAAGGAGCAAAATTTTTGTTGTTTAAAGAAAGTTTTGTTTTGTCAATATCTTTGAGTAGGAAACTCATATTTTGACGTCGTCAGTGATGTTGGGATCCTGGTGACTAATAGTGTATTATTATGCATTGATTTCATAACTTTTCAGAAAAAAAATTTAGTATTCACGTATCTTCTCTTAATTGCATGGGAGTTTCATTTTCATAGTCGCTAATTTAAAGTCATTCTAGCCCTAGAGGCATTTTTCTGACATGGTTTATTGTAAATTTTAAAGAGAATATCTCTATTTTTTTCAAATTTCATGAGTCATGAGCATTTCAACAAGAGTTTAATGCCTAATTGAATCACATTCTTCATGTGCGGATCAACAATCCTTTAGAAAAGTTGTTTCTATTTTTCGCACGTGTCTTTCTTATAGGAGTTTCTGCTAGATATTTAGACACTGATTTGGCAGACAATGTGACAACATCATCCAGCCTTCCTTTGATTAATCTCTAATCTAATCTTGTAATATATATAGAAGTTTAACCTATTCTTGGACACCAAGAAACCAATATACATAGAACACTGCATAACATAATCAACCTTTTTTAAAACTTTCTTTACTTCAGCTGGTTGCTTAAATTCTCCATCAAATTTCGAACCATCCCGTTTGATTTTAAAAAAAAAAGCCTCACCTTCCCTTACCAGAAAATGTCTGCCACTTATTCTACTGCAATAAATGTCAAACCTACTTTCTTTCATTCGGTTCTGAGACAACCTTTGTATGTAACAATATCTTACTGCTTTGTTTAATGTATTGTCTGTGTGCATGTGTTTTATGTGCTGTGCATGAAATAATATTCTTTTTGCTTTTTCGCTGCCCCTTCCCTTTAGAAATTAGCGGAAGAGGTGGAGCAAGAAGTTGAAAAACTCAAAGAAGAAGTTAAGAGCATGCTGAAAGCTGATCCTGGAGGCAACGACGTTTAGGTGTGTCTTACCATTTTGAAACTGAGATTGAACAAATGCTAATCCACAAGATGTGTACTGTGAAGATCTCTTCACTGATGCTCTGATTGTTTTACTTCTTAGACAACAAGGTCATTCCATCTCGTGCGGTAAGTTTTAATTTATTAGTCCGTCCTTGAACTGTTTTGTTTGAAATTGCTTTTATGAATACTTTTTTGGAATGGAGTAAAAAGATCCGTTGATTTTTATGAAGAAGATATCTTCTGCAAATATAGAGACTGCAATGGAAAATTCCAGGAAAAAGTACGTAATGACGCAAAAGGGATGTTAAGTTTTTATGAAGCAGCTCATATGAGAATCCATGGAGAAGAGAGACTTGATGAAGCACTTGAATTTACCACCACTCACTTAGAAGCCATGGAAGCCCAATTAAGCTCTCTTCTTCCTCTAGTTGAAGAAGTTATACATTCTCTTGAGCAACCTATCCAGAAAGGCATGTCAAGGTTGAAGTCGAGGCAATTTCACATAGTAAAATCCTACGTACCTTTGTAAAACTCGAACTTCACCAGGAAGAAATTAGCGATGTCACGAGATAAATTGTTAGATACTATTATTTTAATTAACTTGAACAAAAATGATTAATAATTATGTAATTGAATGAATAAAAAATAGAAAGATTTGAATATGGCGAGCAAACTACCATTTGCAAGAGATGGGATGGTGGAATGTTACTTTTGGGCGTTATTCATAGTATCATACGAGCCTTAATATTCCGTTACTAGAAGGGTATTGGCCAAATTGATTCAGCTTGCCTCAAATCTTGATGATATATATGATGTACATGCTACATTGGAAGACGCTGAACTTTTAACTGATGCAATTCAAAGGTATATGTTTGTGTGACACATTTGGATCAATCATTATCCCCTTCTTTTGTACTTTTATCATGTTAAGTTGGAATTACATGTGACAATTAAAAAAGTTTAATTGAATTTCAGGAGGGATGCCACAATGATAAACCAACTCCCGGACAACCTTAAGTTTTATTATCAGAGTATGAGAATTTTATGAAGATGTTGAAAAAGAGCTAAGTAAAGGAGACCGATCGTGCCTCATTCACTATGCAAAAGAAGCAGTATGAACTCTAGATTATTTTCAATTCAACTGAAATCTAGCTAAATACTAATATATTTATAATTTGATCAGTTACTTAGTCAATTACTTGGTCATCGAGAATTACTCATTTTGAAAGAATAATTATAAACTGACCAAGTTTTAAGTAATCAATTAATGAGTCACTCATTTAAAGGTTGATTTTTAGAACATTTTAATGAATGTGAAAACACTAACATAAAAATATAAACACATCACTTAAAACTTAAAACTCATCAATATTTGGTCATTGTAGAGCTACTCATTTTAAAAGTATAATTTTAGACTGACCAAGTATTTAAACAAGTTTTAAGTGACCAAGTGATGTGTCACTCATTTATAGGTTGATGTTTTAAAATTTTTTAGTGAATGTGAAAACACTAACCTATAAATGATTATCACATTACTTGATCACTTAAAACTTGATCAATTACTTAGTCAGTGCAGAATTATTGATTTTGAAAGAATAATTCTAGACTGACCATGTAATTGACCAACTTTTAAGTGACCAAGTGATATACCACTCATTCATAGGTTAATGTTTTAGTTCATATTAATGAGTGTGACAACACTTATCTATAAATGACTAACATATTACTTGGTCACTTAAAACTTAGTTAATTACTTGATCGATGTAGAATTATTCATTTTGAAATGATTTCAATACAAGTTCGTAAATAGTTCAACTAATTTTTTCTTAAAAAACATTAAATGGGTTTTCACAACATCAATACTAGACTAATGTAATGTGGGAGGGTCTGGATATGTAGGACCATTCTAGTCGTTTCCTGGTTTTCAAGGCTTTGAGGCAGTGTCGGTTTACTGTGCAAAATGAGCCCATTTTAGTGGGAAACATAGCAAGGAACGAAAGTTGTCAGGCTTTGCTCTACAAACCAGGGCCTTTTTAGGACAATTCGATTATTTACGCCTCCAAAATTGCATTTTTCCTTTTAGGAAAATTTCATTTATTTTTAGATTAGCACCAGTTCTCCAGAGTGTAACTCTCCGACTAATTCTAGAGTTACATAAGCCATAGGCTAGGTGTTTTCTACAAGTGCACCACAGGTAAATCAAGAGATAAATCCTTAGGTCGATGGCCACGAAATAGCGTGATCCCTGGTTTGAACCTATGAACTGGGGGGAGCAAACTACCAAGCCCATGGTGACCATTTGTGCTACAACTCATGTTCTTGGATTAGCACTGGGTCTTGGAGCGTAGTTCTCTGTCTAATCCTGGGTGAACGGGCCCACAAGTGTATCACGAGTAAATCAATGACAAATCCCTAATCTGATAGCCACGAGAAAAAATGACTCTTGGTTTGAACCCTTGACATGGGGAGAGCAAACGCCCAAGCTCACAGTGACCATTTGGCTGCAACGCATGGTTGGAGCATTTTATTTTGTCTACAACTTTTACTAGGAAACTCACATTTTTGCGTCGTCAGCAACGTTTCTATCATGGTGATTATTTTTTTATTATAATGCATTTATTTTAGAACTTTCCTTTTCTTTAATATTCAAAATTCTCAAATTTATATATTGGTTAGAGGTATTTTGGACTTGGTTTAATAATATTTCAGAGAGAGTATCTCCGTCTACAATCGTGAACGGTTCAACAAGAGTTTGATGCCTCATTGTGCAAATGAATAGTCCTTCAGAAGTGTTGTTTTCAATTTATGTGCGAGTCTTTCTTGTAAAGCTTCCTCTACGTCAGTTGGTATCAGAGTAAAAAATCCTGAGTGATGGCACCTACGAGACGCCCAATGAATGAGATTCCAGTAGAATAGGCCTGTGAACGTGACCGTGTGATGCAGTTGGAGCAGCTAGTGGTGTATTTGATGGAGCAAGTTGTTGCACTGCTGTCCAACCAAAATTTGACAGAGCAAGTAGTTACGAAATATGATGTTTTAGATGTGGTGAGACAGGTCACAAATAGTGTCATTATAAGAAACCTAAAAAAATGTACTCTTTAGAGATGTTGAAGATGATGCTGAGGATGATGTCGAGGTCAATGATGTACCAGATGTTTTAGATGTGGTGATACATGCCCCTTGTTGGAAGTGTGACGCTCGTGTTTAGCACCTAAATTTGAGGAGTATCATTGGATGCAAAATAACATATTCCAATCCACTTGTACCATCTTGAACAAGGTGTCCCAATTTGTTATTGAGTATGGGACTTTTGAAAATATTGTGTCTAACGGTGCAGTGAAAAAATTAGAGATAAAAACATGAAAACTTTTCAATCTGTACAAACTTGCGTTGCTAAAAATAAGAGAGGTATTGGGTTCTCTTAGAGCTTTAATTTCCTTTTCAGTTAGATCTAATTATAAGGATAAAGTTTGGAGTATGTTTTGGTAAACAATGTATATCATTTGTTATTCGGTGGCCATTGGAGTATGATAGGAGTGTGATTTAAGATGGACGAATAAATACATACATTCTCTTCTAGAACAATAGAGAGATTGTGCTACTCCCCAATAGGCTTGACAAAACAAAACCAACGGGGGGCAATACTAGTTTTTGCATACTCACGTGGTTTATGGGGAGATGGAGGATTCAGAAATAGTTTCATTATTAATTGCGGAGTTTGATTATGTGTTTCAGAATAAGTTGTTGGAGGACTACCTTTATTCCATCATATTCAACATCATATTGACCTAGAACTAGGAGCAGTCTTACCAAACAAGTCGCATTCTAGGATGAGCCCTAGTGAACATGAGGAGTTGTGTCGACATGCAGTAGAATTGTCATCTAAGGGGAATGTAAGGGAGAGTCTTAGCCCATGTGCAATACCAGCCCTTTTTTACACCAAAGAAGGATATGTCGTGGAGGATGTGTGCAGACAGTTATATGATTACAGTGCATTACAGGTTTCCAATTCGTCGGTTGGATGACTTACTTGATCATCTTTGTGGCGTGACAATCTTCTCTTAATTGGATCTAAAGAGCAGGTACCATTACATTAGAATTTGAGTTGTATGAGTAGTTGGTTATGCCTTTTAGGTTTATCGAATTCCCCGAGTACGTTCATGCGTGTGATAGATATGGTCATGTATCCTTTCATTAGTAAATCTACCGTTGTATGCCTTGATGATATCTTGGTTTATAGTATTAACCCCAAGATGCATCTTCAGCACCTATGGGAAGTCTAGTGTGTCCTACGTAGGGATAAGATTTTTACAGAAGTGAAGAATTATGTTTTATGATGCCAAAGTATCATTCCTTGGCTATAATTCAAGTAATGAGTTATAGTTTGACGAGTCAAAAATTGAATCAGTGCATTAGTGGCCCCCTCAACGAACTATTACAGAAGTTCGGAGTGTCCATGGTCTTGCTTCATTCGATCATCCTTTCATTTCTCACTTGAGTAGTATTATGGCACATGTGACTGATTGTATGAAGGGGGAAAGTTTCAGTGGACCGACAAGGCTAATAAGGTGTTTCAACTTATCAAAAAACATTTGAAGACTACCAGTTAGCTAATCCGATATGTTTTAAACTTTAATTAAAGTGCTAAAAAGGAATGGTAATTGATGTTCAATGTAATCTAATATTAAAGCAAAGAAATATTAATCAGAGATAAGACAAAAACATAGCAGTATTATGTAATCAATGATTGAACATGCCAGAATGATTAATTCCCCTTTTTGTTAATAACTATCAACTTAAATCTGCTTGAACTGCTATAGCTTTACTAACAACATTAACCTTAACTCAATCATGTACAAATAATTTCCATCTTTAGAACTTTAGTCTTAATCAAACTTAACTTATTCCTAAGCCAAAATGAGACTAAGATTATCGAGCATCTCCTCCATTTTTTAGGCTTACAAGGTGAGTGATATATGTCTATATTACCCACTAATTACTTCAATTATTAAATAATCAAGTAAACATGTATCATTCAAGTTAGATCTATTGATTTGAACCTTTTCATAATCCAAATCAATGGGTTTCTCACGAAATGAAGGCCAATCAATTAATGAGATTAAGCAATAAAAATACTTGAACAAAACACCATCACAAGCTTGCAACTCAAACTTCCATAATCATGATTAAAAACTCTAAGATTCATTAACCATCCTAGCTGAAAGGGTTTAGTTCATATTGAGCTTAAGAACAGAGTTGAATAACAGTACAGCCATTAAAATGCAAAGATGTTAAGCTTAAAAAGGAAAATATAATGTTATATTAAGGAAGGATAAATGAGAAAAAAGTAGAAGAGCATAAAAGAGTATCCTCTTTCTTGTCTTCTTCCTTGGTGTCCTCCCTTTCTTTTTCTATCCTATTCTTCTTCCTTCCTTCAACTTTGACTCCCTTTCTCTAAGAAAAATATCGGCTCCTCTAAAAGGAATGTACTTCCCACTTTTTGTTACTGTCAGAAACAAAAAGTGATGCGTTCAAACGAAGGTTTTAAAGAGACGTGTAAAGTTAGAGAATTGTCTTGTAGTTTCAGCAAGGGATGCTAGGGGAGGAGTTGCGCTTTTTGTAGAAAACAGAGATCTGGTGCCGATTATCATCTATTATGGCTACTATATTAATGCCATCATTGAAGAATGTAAGCAATAGAATGTAACAGTTTCTATGGAAATCCAGATAAAATAACAAAGAGATAATTAAAGAATGTTTAATTTTTATGATATACGAATTTCTCATATTGTTCTTTTTTAAGAAGTTTAAAATGCTTTATTGATGTTTATCTAGACAAGCATTTATGGTGATTTGATTTCTTTCACTATTTAATGATAAGAATCTTCTATTATGCAAAATTAAGGTTTTTAATTGGGGATTTATCTTAAATTAGGATTTATTTTATTGTTCAATCAATTTGGGAATTTTTGAATTAAGAAATTGTGTAAAAAGTTACCCTTAGAATAAATCGGGGAATTAGTGTTTGATATCAAATTGACTGGACAGTTCCGTCGACATATATTAATGAAAAGTATGACATGCCACTCACTTTACTCCTCTTTTACCGTTAAGCTAGGTACGCACGTTATAAATGTTTCAATTATTATTTGAGTATGATATGTTTTGTTCCATTATGATATGTTATGTTATATTCACCTTAAGATGCATGTGTGAGTGGTTAGCTAGACATATTTGTAATGGCATGCTATTGTGGACAATAGTCGGATGGCTCCCCCTACAAGGAACAACAACAATCACGCACCCCCGATCTAACTGCTAACCCACCGATGGCCACACTCGAAGTGATCCAAGAAATCCTTGGGTTGTCTCAACAACCAAGGTCGATTATCGTTCAATTGATACAGACGATCAAAAGGCTGAATCCATCAAAATTTGATTTGCATGCAACTAATCCACTTCAAGTCGATGAATGGATTTCCAAGTTAGAGACTATCTTTCGATATATGAGGTGCTTGGATGCACAAAAAGTGGAATGTTTGATTTTCATGTTGGAGCGAGATGCTCATAAATGGTGGGAGCTCACACAGAGAGCTTATGACGTCGAGCATCACTTAGTGATGTGTTATAGGTTCAAGGAGATTTTCTTTGAGAAGTACTTTCCAGTCACTTTTAGATCTGCTACATTAGATGAGTTTATTTTGTTGGTGATGGATGAGATGACATCAAACTACGAGCTGAAATTTGAAGAACTATCTCATTATGCAACTTATTATGATGATAACGAGCTCATGAAGGCTCAACTGTTTGAAAGGGGTATACATCTTGAGATAATTGGTCTCAAGGCTCTCTGTAAGCAAACAACGTACTCAGGGGTTATTGAAGTTGCATTGACTATGGAAAGGAGTGTTCCTCTTAGGTTGCTGCCAAGGTCTGATTGGTCATTACACGACGAGAGGAAACATCTGGACGACCATCCAAAACAATAGGAGGCGTAGAAAAATTACTAGTTCTTATCCTTAATGCCCCACTGGCAACTCAGACAGTGTTATAAGTTGTCCAAAGCTTGTTAAAGTGCGGGAAGGTTGGACATTATCTCAAGAAGTGTCCTTTGATTAAACAAGGTCAAGATAATAATGCAACTAACAATGTAAAAGGAAAGGCCTTCGTTCTGATAGGCGAAGAATCTGAGTAATAAGAAGCGGTTGTTACCAGGCCATATCTTGTTTTTAAACATTGAACATTCACATTGATTGGTTCTGGATCTATGCATTAATTTATATATGCTTCCTTTATGTATCGTGTTTTGCTACAATAGTTGTGCCATTACGTATTGAATTATGTGTATCCAGATTTATTCGAGTAATGTATCTTCCTTTCGAGGATGAAAGTTCTTAAAGAGGAAATAATATAATATCCCGAACCCGTTTATCATTATTCTAGTAAATTATATTTATTATTTATCAAATATATAATATTACTTTGAAATTTGTTTTAAAATTTTAAAACCAAAAGTTCACCTTTTTCTAGAAAATTATAGAAACAACCGGTCACAATGTGGCGGCCCATCCGGATGCCTTTCATGTAGGAAATTGAGGCCTACTTTTATGATAATTATTGGGCCCATCTATCTACGTGACAATCATCAGGAGAGGCGGCCACATTCCCTCATTTTTTCTCATCTTTATTAGACTCCTTTCAGCACTTTAATATTAATTAAAGCCTTATTTCCTCTTTTTCAATGAAGTAGCCTTGGCCTTATTTCCCCTAGTCCCTCTCGCCCTCGCGATTCTATTTGTCTTTCTTGCCTTCTTCAGCTGCAACCCGTTGTCGCCAACTGTCTATGATAAGCCTTCTTTCTCCACTATTCTTCTTTCCTTCATTTTTTTGTTCCTGTTGTTGCCATAGCTTTCACTCACAGTGGAACCTCAACCTCCTCCTTCATCCTCATTCTCTTGGCTTGTATTGCGTATATGTGTTTTCAACGAACCTGACTCATTTTGTTCACCCAAGTACAAACCTGACCTGAGTTGGCATGAACCAAATCCATCTTTGTTTAGTTTAATCGATTTGCTCTGATTGGGTTTAAACCAGGCCAGTCAAAACTGACCCAACCCAAAGTTGATTAGACATGTAATGACCTGACTTGTACCAATATTTGACCAAGCCGACCCGTGTCGTCTAAATTAAATAGAATTCACTTTTAGACCCAAAATAACCACTACAAGAAACATGGACTTTAGCAACCAATATTTTGGTCGCTAAAGCCTTAAATTTGCTCATTAAGGGTCTAACGCAACAAAGATTTGTAAGCGAAAGCAGTTCACGATGAAAAATGAACTTCATCGTGTTATACTTTTGGTGATGAAAGAAACTTGGTTGCAAAAGGTTTTTGTGATGAAAGAACACGTTGGTCACAAAAATTTTTTGCGACCCATATATTTTTCGTCGCACAGATGTGTACGAAAACTAAAAATTCAGTATTTTTTACTTACATTCTAGAAAAATGAAAACGTTAGATGTGACTAAACAAAATTGGTCGTTAAGACTTCAGGCGACTAAAAATACTATTGGAGGCAAAAGGCTTTTACAACAAAAGAAAACGTTGGTCACAAAAAGCTTATACGACCAACATAATATTTGTCGCAAAAACTTTTTCCCACCAATATTGTTTTTCATCGCCTAAAGATTTTTACCACCAATTTTAAATGGTTTTTGCGATAAGTTTTATTTGTTCGTGAAATATTTTCTGCGACCAAATTTTTTCTGCGAAATGTAAATAAAAAATACTGAATTTTTAGTTTTCTTATACACATGTGATAGTAATAATATCATTAGAAAATTTATCAAACCTGATATTTTTCTAAGAAATACATATATTAATCATTATATATATATATGTAATGTAACAAAGTAGTAGTCGTTCAGTATAAAATCTCCGAAAAATAATTCAATACAAAATGTGGTTCACAAATGTATTTCTGAAACTCAAATTTTTGCTGTTGAGTCATCGTCAGGAGGTGAAAACTGTTTTGACAAACCCAAGCGAGTAAGCTTTGTAGTTGACTCTTCATCAACTTCATTTGTTTCTTTAATTCTATATTTTTAACTTGAGTACTCTTTTTCTTGGAAGATATGGGTGGGGCTCCATGTTCAAGACCTTTTTTCACCCGATGACTTTTTCAACTATATCTTCTTCGGTGCGAGGTGTGGCATCCTTAGCGATAGGCTCATCCTGTAAAGCATACATACGTTGTCCTAACAACATAATAGGTCAAATTCAAGATAAATATATTCATCAATAAAAAAATATTAAAAAATCATCCAGCAAAATCTGATTCAAAGTGATAATTAATCCCCCCATATCAATTTTACACATTAAAACTAACATTATTGTATTTAGACAAGAATCATCAATTAGAAAGTATTCAAAATGATTCAAAGTCATAAGCTCCCCCCCCCCAACACACACAATGAAATTAACACTATTATATTAGACAAGGAGTACATTAATCAAAAAAGTATTCAGAAAGCATCTAGCACGCTCAAATACAAAGTGATAACCCTCCTACACACACACACACATTGAAACTAACACTATTATCTTAGACAATGAACATCAATTAGAAAGTATTCAAAAGCATCTAGTACGCTCAGATATAAAGTAACCCCTCCCCACACACATTGAAACTAACACTATTATCTTAGATAATGAGCATCAATATGAAAGTATTCAAAAAGCATCTAGCACACTCAGATATAAAGTGATAACCCCCCCACACTCACATTGAAACTAGCACTATTATCTTAGACAATGAGCATCAATCGAAAAGTATTAAAAAAAATCTAACAAAATCTGATAGAAAGTGATACCCCCCCCACACACACACAAAAATTAACATTATTATATTCGACAATGAGCATCAATAAGAAATTATTCAAAAAACATCTAGCACACTTAAATAGAAAGTGATAGCCCACACACACATTAAAACTAACATGATTATCAATCAAAATATTTTAGAGGGATTTCTCACATATCTTTCTTGTACCGTATCATTCTGCCAACCTTTTTTAGCACTAAAATGGGCGTTGTAAAACATTTCATTTTGAATAGGTGCTACCCCAGTTGAAGTTTCCTATCCAAAAATACAACAAAAGTTGAATCATTAATTATTATATACTAAACATTAGTAGGAGTACAAAAATAATATTTTGATTCACCTGATGAAATCGATGATCAAGAAAAGATACATTCTCTCCATTATGATTGTATGAAAGGTTTGGACGGTTTTGAGCATTAGGTTTTTAGCGTGCCTATAATAGATGAGTTTTATGGTTGAAATAATTAGTCAAAGAATCAAAGTGTAATATATAAGCTGGATAATAGGAATTACCCCAAACTTCTTAACTCCCTAACTATACATAACCAATCATAATCATCCTACGATACACCCTTATAAGGATGTCGTCGTGCTACTATTGGATCTTTAAAATTTTTATAATGTCCATGAAATGTGTACTTATATCTCTTATATATGTTTGTTGCTTCAAATTTAATCTAATCGATCATAGCATTATTGGTCGATTCAAAAGTAAAATATACCTACAATAATCTTTTACTATCAGTCACATAATAAAGAAAATATAACAATAAATAGATGTATCATTATTACTTGCAGCCTAACAATTATAACTGCCAGAAATTCTTCAGACACATTGGACCAACCCTCATATTAAAGCGGTATGAATTGTCATACGAGGACACCAATCTCAAGGTTGAATTGGACAGTTTACTGTCCAACAGGTCTAGCAACACCGGGATGAGGGGTATCGATTGATAATTTTCTGAAATGGCTCACTAACCTCTCCAACTCAATCCCTCTTGTTGGCCCATGAACCTTTCTCACACTCCTCGAAGAAGATGAAGCCCCAACAACAAAATAATGAATAATAAACCAGTATAATAAGAACTATTACAAAGTGTATATACTTATTTGGGAACCATCTTTATCAGTAGAAGTTCCTATAGTAGGATCTAGATATGGAAGAGCAGTATTTCATCTGAGAGACATTAACCTGCATAAAGATAAGTGGAATGAAAGAAGATCCTAAACATGTTATTGCTTACAAAATAAATTAAAGCAAATGTAACAAAACATGAAAGAATATTTTATGTTAACAGGCTCACCGTTACTTTAAAATTCAATCTGTATCATCATCAGTTGGTATAATATCCTCTGAATCATCATCATAATTAATCAAAGTGTCATCTTCATTGTCATCATCATCAATAAAATCATTATCTTCAATATTACTATCTCCTACTCCGATAACATGTGCATCTATTTCAAAAAGTTCCATGTCATGCTTGTGAAATTGTATTGTTTCTGACTCATCTAGATCGATAGATGGAAAAGTCATTTCAATAGGCCCTATGACTTAATCTTGTTCTATCTCAGGAACATCCCATAAATGTCTATATGGAACCTTTTGCACTACTTTCCAATTGACTCCAAATTTGCAATCATCAACATAAAAGGCTTGTTGTGCTTGAGATGCGAGAATAAAAAGCTCATATTCATAACAAGTTTGGCTCACATTATACAAGTGAAACCAAGATCTCTTTTCACTCTATTTCTTTTTGTATTTGTGTCAAACCATTCACATCTAAATAATATATCTTTCACGTACATACTGCACCTCAATCACTTCTTTTAACCTACCAAAAGATTTAGTCTCTTCACCATCATGTTCTCCAGGAACTACTAAGCCACTATTTTGGGTTGTCTGGTGATGATCACGATCTATATTATAGTATCGAATGTCATTGGCAATGCAACCAGAATATGACCTGACAATGACTATCTAGACAAAATGCTAAAGCATACAAATCATTTATAGCTTCTAATGACTCTTGACGGTGAAACTCAATGATCTAATAAAAATAACAAAAGTATTAGTTACTTTCGTACTAATTTTAATGATATATATTTAGTCAAATATATACACATACCCGATTTCTAAACCATTCAGGAAATTTTGATGTCTTGAACTTAAGTCAACCCGTCTAACTCTGTTTAATTCTCCCATGTGCTCTCTGCACACATTAATCATTTTATTGTAATGATTTGTGACCTAAAAATAACCATTGAATATTAGACTTAACAATTTTAATGATTTATTTAAACTAAGTAAGGTTGTAGCTCATCGCAATTATTCACCATATACCATTGGTTAATCTCTAATTCTTGTTCTGAAAGCTGAATTATTTTCTTACCACCAATTGGACGAGCTCGTTGAGTGAAGACAACTACTGACCCCACATTTAGTTTGTCAAAGTACTCACCATCATTCCTCTAATTCTACGTGAATTTGGTTTCAACGCCATAGAGATACAATGAGCAGAAAGTCAATAACTAATTAACAATATAGGAATCTACAATCGAACCCTCTAGACGAACTTTATTTCTAACATATTGTTTAGTGTACGCAAACCCCTATCATATGACAGCAATTACAATGTGCACAAAATTTTTAATGGGTAAGTAAAGAAAAAGTTGAGAGATACATTTTAATTGGGTACATCTAACTATAACCAACAAGACCATACAATTTTGTTTCTTGTGGTAAATGAACTACCAAATGTACCATAACATCAATGAAAGCTGGGGGAAATATCCTTTCTAACTTACATATGATCAAACTTATTATGTCTCCAAGAAGGTCCAAGTCCTTAGTTTTCAGTGTTTTCGAGCATAATTCTTTGAAGTAGTTAGACAACTCAACCAAAGCAATGCACACATCCTTACCCAATAAAGCACGAATCCCAATTGGTAAAAATCTCTGCAATAAAACATGACAATCATGACTTTTCAATCGACAAAACTTTACCCTCAGCTTGGTTGATACATTGTGATATGTTTGCTGCGAAACCATCTGAAAACTTGATTGACTTTAAGAAACCACACAACTTTTTCTCTCTCATCTATTGTCAATGTGTAACACGTAGGTGGTTTAAAATATTTGTTCTCTTTTAGTTCAATGGGTAGTTCTTTTCTTATATTCGTCGGCTAGGTCCAATCGAGCTTTGTAAATGTCTTTTGTTTTTCCTTCTATATTTAACAATGTACCTAATATATTGTCGCAAATATTTTTCTCAATATGCATGACATCCAAAATTTGTGTCTAATTTTCAACTTTGACCAATATGGAAGTTGAAAAAACACACTTTTCTAGTCCAATTATGACCATCTAAAGGACATTTTTTTTTATCTAACTTATTTGGGATTTTTCCAAACTTGACATATTGAATTTGATCTAACTACCAAGTTGTATCTTCTCCTATCAACTTTCTTGGTGCATCACGAAACTCTTATTTACCGTCATGCAATTTACTCCTCCGCCACATATGATCACAAGGCAAATATCATTGATGTCCAATATTACATATTTTACTTTGCAACATCAACGAAGGATGCATCTTCGTTGCAAACAGGACATGCCAAGTACCCTTTCGTGCTCCAAACAGACCAATCTTTATTGGTTGGAAAGTCATTTATTGTCCACAACACAACATCATGTATAGAAAAAAAATTGCCTAGAAGTGAATCAAATGTTTGCACCCCATCCCACAATTCTTTTAACTCATCTGTCAATGGCTGCAAATGCACATCAATATCTTTACCGGGTTATCTTAGACCATACATTAGTAACAATATCATAAAGAACGGTTCTTTCATACACTTCAATGAAGGAAGGTTATAAGATACTAATATGACTAGCCACATGCTATATGAGTTGCTTATACTTCTGAATGGATTAAATCCATCCGTTGCAAGTCCTAATCTTATATTTTGAGCATCTTCTGCAAACCAACTATATTGCTTATAATAATCCGTCCAACCTTCTAAATCAACAGGATGATTCAAAACACCTTCAATGTTGACACGTTTCTTCTTGTGCTATCTCATATCAGGCGATGTGTATTTTGACTTGAACAATCTCTAAATTCTGGGTATAATAGGAAAGTCACGCAAAATTTTTTGGGGAACTTTCTTACCCTTCCCATCATTTATATCTTGTCTCACCACATTCAGGACATTTATCTTTTCCTTCATTCTCTTTCCAAAATAAAGCACAATCATATTTACTAGAATGAATGGTGTCATATCTTAGCCTACTGGATGAGAACCATTTAAAACTCCAAGTTATTGGTCAAATGACTTATTGTTCCAATGATTAAGCACTTTGATCTGCATCAACTTCACAATAAAAGATAGTGAAGTATTCTTTTGACAACCAGGATAAAGTTTTTAGACTTTACTACACAAGTCACTAAATCTGTCTAACGTCTCTGCATTTAGATTTATTCTATCAGTCCAATCCTTCACCATTCATCTCTGTCCCACCAAAACCACACATGTTATATAACATTTCTCTCATCTCATCACCATCATCACCACCATCAAGGTTAGATGTAGTACTATTCATCTCCATATTTGGTGAATGGTGATATCTTTGTATCTCTTCACCATGAAACACCCAACGATCATAACTCAATGTCATTTCATATTAGCACAAATGCATTTTAACTTCTATTAAAGATAGTTGTCTTGAATTAAGACATTTTTTACATGGACAAAGATTTTTTCCCTCTACATTGAGATAATTACTGGCCACACTCATAAACTATGAAATACCATCAATATACTCCCTTGACAATCTATCAGGATTTTTTATCCAACTCTTGTCCATTTTTTGTCACTTTGTAAATTAAATAACTATTTAGAGAAACTCTCAACAAAAGATCTCTAAAATAAAGAGATTAAAATGTAAAGTTAATTAAGAGGGAAACAAAAATTAGAAACAAAGATCATTCAAGTGCATAATAAAACAAAATTGTTATAAATAGAGTTTTCTCATTTCTAATAACTCATTCATATCAAAAGCATCCTTCCATATATATTTGCAGACTCAAAGGACTTAGTGCTAGGAATAGGAATACACCATGGGTCATATGCATCATCATCTAGATGAAGAACTATATTCTCACCCTATGCTTCGATCTGATTTTTTAGTAAAGTAAACCAAGATTTCTAGCGATCCAAACCCGCACCCCTTTAAGATATATCAAATATTCAAGGAATTAAGGGATAATTCAGTATTTAAATTTGTAGAGATGGCAAACGTAACTAGAAGGATCTGAAAGATCCTCTTAGTCGAACTCACATTTCAACTTATAAGTTTTTCATCTTTGCTTCAACCCTATATCTCATAGTTTTTTGTTAAAACAACTTACTTATGAAGAAGTTGGCAATGTTGAGTTAATATTCAATCTATAGGAGAGACAAATTTGATAAAACCAAACCCACTACGTGAACTTTCAAAACAAGGAAGCCTTATGTTATGGAGTTAAAAATATTCACAAAAGTCTCAGTCTATACAATTCATTAAGAACAACAACAAACCGATAATAAAACAATAAGGAAATAGAGGTACCTTCCACTTTGGGTTATAATTCACCAAATAAAGAGTCTTCTTCCAAGCTTTCTCCTCTACACTTGCCTCAAACGATTACGGAAAGAAAGAGAGATCGAAATCAACACATAAATTTCAACTCACATCAAACCCTAGACCACCATTACCATCCCCATCATATGTTTCTTCTTCTTGTAACCTCTGATGATCCCAAACATTAAACTAAACAAATAAAGCTTCAAACTTCTCAAACAGAGCACATCTAAACGTAAAGTCCAACATGAATTTCATCTTCTCATTAAATTAAGTTCTCTTTTTCATCTTCGAGACCTTAAACCCTCTACAAACGTCTTTTTTCTTGGCCATGGAAGCTGAAGATCCAAGTTTCTATCGAAAGAAATTATTTTGCACAACTTATAAAGAAAATTAGATAGCTATAATGGTTAACTAAACAACACAAAAGATCAAAAGATTAATGGTTAACTAAAAAACTTTCCAATATTGTCAATAGTCAGTCTGCAAGAAAAGTTCATTGAAGTTGGTCATGTTTGATTAAAACCGTTGACAAGCATTTAAGAAATAAAAAACGTTCATGGATAAGAAAGCTCAAAACCAATTATTTATCTTTTTCTAACCAAATTTCATTTTACCTAAGAAGAGATTATAAAAAGTAATTGATCATAAAGATGTAAAATTCCAAGATATTCTTCCACATCTCTATCACTACCAGCCTTCTTATAATTAAGTCTGTCAATGATTTACTTTGTTCTCGCTAGACTAACTC
>QANY01005656.1:0-72741 GCA_003255025.1 Datisca glomerata | reverse complement strand
AAATCTATTTCAAAACCTCCATATTTTGATGGAATATATTTTAATTTTAATAAAATTAGAATGATAATATTTATTCAATCCCTTGATTATAATTTATGAGAAATTGTAAAAAATGATCTGTACAAGCCAAAGTCATAAATTTGACCAGGAACGACAAAATTAAATTATCTTTATATGCTCAAGCTATAAACATTTATATAGTGCCTTAAGTGTAAATGAATGTAATCATATCTGCATGTATGAAACTACAAAAGATATTTGGCATGTAATAGAAATCACATATGAAGGCACAAATGTTGTTTCTAAGATTGCATGCATTGGGGCGAAGATTTTTTAAATGGCATGTCTAATTCTTTTTTATGATTTCAAAGGTGGAGAAATATAGTTGATTGAAAGAAGGGGGAGATTTTTTTTAAATTTTTGAAATATTGTTGCTTATGCTTACGGAAGTTAAATAGTTAATATTTAATCAATTGTTTGTCATCATAAAAAAGGTGAGATTGTTCACCCTAGTCAATGTGTTAATTTTGATGATGAAAAATAATTGTGTGACTAATATTTTATTTAGTGTATAGAAAACTTATCAAGTGTAGATTAAATTACAATACATGAAATTGTGAAGAAATGATCTGGTATTTCAAAAAGAGTATTAGACACTGAACAAGGATCAAATTTGAGAAGTCATTTAGACCCTATATCTCATAAGAAGTCAACCAAGGGTCAAGACCGAGAAGAGAATCAGACCGGACCAGAAGAGTAAAGCAAAATACAACGAATCATGACGTTTTGAGTGGGAATCTAGTTAAACCGGTGGGAAATCAGACATACCAGTTTCGAATTGATCAGACCGATTTCCTAACTAGTGAGATTGATTTTGCATTTAAGGCAATTACTTGCCTAGATGCCAAACCGGTCCAACTGATAGAGAAATTGGTGTGACCGGTTTGTCATAAAAGGAAATTCTTCCTTAAGTGAACGATTTCAATAGTACTTTCAATAGTTTAAATACCCCACGTCACTTCCAACTTTAATACAACTCTCTATCTCTCCACTCCTCTCCGACGAAGTTCCATAAAATTTTATACTTTGGGAGGATTGTATTATGAGTGAGAATTTGAGAAATACTCTAGAGAGAAGCTAGATAATATTGTGAGGGAAGAATTTGGGAGATGTACGTTTTGAGAGAGTGAGTGATTCTATAAGAGATTCATGAAAAATAATTAGCTCATTAAATCTATTCTAAATCTAAGTTAAAGTGTTGTAACAGAATGAAAATTGATGTTTAAGCTAAACTAATATTAAAGCAGAGCAATAATAATTAGAGATGAGACAAAAGCAGAGCAAGTATAATGTAATCAATGATCAAAGTGACTAGAATGATTAATTCCCCTTTTTGTTAATAACCTTGAATTAGATCTGTTCAAACTGCTAAAGCTTAACCAAAAATATTAGCTTCAACTCATTTATGTGTACATGATTTCCATTTTTGCATATTTAATCTTAAAAAACCTAAGTTATTCCTAAGCCAGAGTTAGACTAAGATTATTGAATGTTTCTTCTAGTTGTTAGGTTTACCAGGTGAGTGATATATCCCAAAATAACCCACTAAATATTTAGATTACTAAAGAACCAAGTAAACATGTATTATCCAAGATAGATCGATTAAGTTGAATCTTTCCAGAATCCAAATCAATGGGTTTCTCATAAATGATGGCCAGTCAAATAATGAGATTAACATAACGATCGAAATCGAATCGTGAAACTATTAATGAAGCGAATTCAATGAAGTAACAACTGGTGCCATAGTCAATAGGCCATAAGTTGGAGAGTCTTGACAAATTTGAACGACCATCTAATGTAATTGAAATAACCGAAGTTTAGGTTGTTCGATCAAGTAAGGGAAACTCAATGGAACTTTGCGCAAAATTTCCACCCATGATACGAGTTACTACCCCCTTGATCACTTATACTACCCCAAACATATGACTGGATTTTCCAACTGAAATGTAATATTACCAGCAAAATTGCATTGTGCATCCAGAATAGCCCTAAGAGTACATTTAAACACTTGAAGAAAATGCCTTTAATAAACTTGTAATCCAAACTTCAATATTCAAGATTAAAAACATGCAATCCAAACTTCCATAAAGCTCATAATGAGCTTAAGAATAGATTCAAGCAGTGTTACGACCATTAAAGTACACGGATACTAAGATTAAAGAAGAAGATAATTCTAGATTAAAGAAGGGCAAATGAGGAATATAGAAGAGAATAAAAGAATATCCCCTTTTTGTCTAATTCCTTTATATCCTCTCTTTCCTTCTCTGTCATATTCTCCTTTCCTTTTCTGCAACTTTGTCTCCCCTTCTCTAAGAAAAAGTATCGACCCCTCCTTAAAGAATGTACTTTCTATATATAGAGCCTCAAAACTAGGGCTTCAGCTATAGAAGAGGACACTTGTCATACACCAGCAAAGTTTTGTGACCACTTGATGGAAAATGATGCTAGCTGGATAATGGTTTCTCGAGCGCACGAGATTCTTTTCTCACATTTAGGTGCCAACTAGACTAAATGATAAAAGTCCCCCGCTGTGCACATGTCTGGTAGTGTAATGATGTAGTTTCCTTATGTTGCAACATCTGCCTAGTGGATGCCAGCGTTAGAGCTCTATACAAAAAGTAGTGAGTTAAGTGAAAAATCTTTCCATTTAATATCACATAAGCTAGATAGACAGCCTAACCCTAAGAAAGGAACTAAAGTACGAAAATTATGAAATAAAGCTAGAACTAACGTATCACTCTTAAATTCCTCATGAATTAATCTTGAAAACCAAAAGAAAACTCTAATTTCTTAGAGTTATCACACACCCAAACTTAAGGCATTACCCGTCTTCGAGTGATGGGGAAAGAGATAAGTAAATGACTGGCAAAGATTTAAATAGAGCCCTACACCGCCAACTAGGTTCTGACTCTTAGGAAAAATAAAGATTTATAGCCTTCAAAACATCATGCTCCAAATAACTTTTATGCTCAACATAAATCTCAAGTTGTACCATGAAATAAGGTTATTCCCAAATGAAAGCCTATCCCCACATCTAATTGTGTGCTAGGGGCCACATGTGAGTGTGTGCTAGAGGCTAGAGTTAGCACTCTCAGAATGCTTAAGACACTTTAAACCAAAATCCTAGACTTAACTTTAGCATTTAGACTCTTAACTCTACAATCACCATTATAAGCACATAGAATCAACAAGCAGGAAGGAAGCATTTACATCAATTAAACACATCAAACAATGAGGGATTGAGCTGCAATTTTTTGATCCACTAGCTTCTTTCTTTTCTTTTCTTATTTCTCTTTTTTTATGCAGTTAAAATACCTCAAATGTTACATTACCTTTTACGTGAATGGGAACATTAGTGATGAAGGCACCTGATTACTCAGCAATGTAACAAGCAAGGCTGCTTTTATAATATTAGTTTTACATTTGCTATAGCAAGCTCATGCTTCTGGCTGCCTTTTGATGCAAATGACAACAATGGTGATGAGGACATCTGGTTACTCAAGAACCTATAATAGAGGATCCATTCTAACTTCGCACTTCCTCTTTCTTTTTTTAGCTTTCTTTTTTCTTTATGTCAATGGGGGCATCATGTTTACAATCAAATATTTTTGCACATAAGTACCCTCCCCCAGACTTGGACATTAATCACTCTTGTACCGTGTTTTCTCAATATTTTTCTTGAAGTTTAAAAGGTAAGTCTGAATATTAAGCCTCCCTAAAGTTTAAAGCTATCTAAACTTTTAAAAGCAGCTAACTAAAGCTCTATGTGCAAGGGTTTTGGAGGATTTACTACATAGTTAGGAAATGGCTTTATCAAAGGGCAAACTTCTTTTATATCTTATTGTTATAATCTTTACTTTTCTTCTTTTTTATGTATTTTTTTAGCTTTTAAAAACTTAAAATATACTCATCATTAGGCCATAAATCAAAATTAACCACTAAATGTCAGAACCACTAAAATAAAACAACTTAAACACTTCACCTTGAAACAGAAAATGGCATAGGATCCTCACCTCCAAACTTAAACTATGTAATGTCTTTACTGCACACAGTTGATACTCAAAATTCTAAAATGAACCAGCAAATTAAAATTCTAACCAGCAAAGACACAAAAGCAACCAACCTAAACATCTAGAACATAACCAAACATAAATTTAAAAGATAGAATTTAAAAAGAACCAGAGTGGTGGCTTCTCCGATCCTGCTGCACCAAGATGTAGCATCCCAAAAGCTTTTAATGCTTAGAAGAGCTCATTAGCCCTCCTCTTCCTTTGGAGGCTACATGGAGGTTTGACAGACGTCTTTGCACAGTTTCGATCTCTTCTTGTATCTGATCACCAAATGATCTTTGTTTCTCTATTGTCTTCTATTGTCTTCTTTTTGCTATTGCTAGGCTAATGCTCCTTTGGTTCCTTATTTCAGAAGATTTGCCCTTGAATTTGCTGATTCTTAGGGTTTCCTCCGCACTTTTCTACACGGTTCTTTTCAGGGCCTGGGGTTGACAACTTTATTAGTCGAGTTTTCAGGTATGAGGTTGGTTTTTGCGAAGAGTACAAGGCGCAAAAGCCTTCTTTAGAGGTTGTGACTCTCCAACGGTAAATCTAACGAAAAGAATATGGAAGCTAAGAGGGTAGAGCCTAGTCTCAACACTAAGAAGAAGCAGAATTCAGCAGAGAAGGAGAAAACATTTGTTGAGCAAATTCAAGAAATGATTCAGATCGTCCAAATGGATTTGTCTGACCTCCAAGAAGCCTCCAAGGGAAAAGGAGGGATGAGGAATTCTTCAAGCATTGAGAGGTTATGACAGACTTACTAGCACAACACTTAACCATATCATGAGTGTCTTTAAAAATTGAAAGCCAATAATCAGATTTTAATACCTTTGTATGTTCTCAGACCTCGAAAATGTCATTCATAAGGGGAAGAATGACATTGTTGTAGGATGCTTTGCATTTCATCGTCTAGCACACATCTTCAATATATTTGGTATGAGCATTGTTTGTATAGGTAAGGATCATCCCAGTAGTAGATTTTCACCTATTAAAAGAATTTTCTTAGTTGTTGTAAACTCAGCTCTAGAGGTAGCACTCAACTGGCTAAATAATTGACTGAGTTAGCATACCATGGTGCCTCTAATTGAATTACTGCCAATAAATGTTCATATGGGTAAGTCTCTGTAATAGCCAATTCTACTTAAGCATCATTCCCAGACTCAAGTCTTGACAGATGGCTAGCTAGCTGGTTTTCTATTCCCTTTCTGTCCTTGATTTCAAGATCAAAAGATCCATCTTATTAGTTTGGACTTTTCATATTTTTTAGAGATACGATATTTAAGGTGAGTGATCAGTATAAATTGTGACCTTGTGCCAACACGATATACTCTAAACTTGTCAAATGCAAAAACAACATCTAATAACTATTTTTCTGTTGCGGTGTAATCAAGTTGAGCATCAATAAGTGTTCTACTTGCATACTATATAGAATGAAAAATTTTACCCTTTCTCTGGCTAAGGACAACCCCACAGCATGATCACTGGCATCACACATCAACTATAATGGGTGTCGACAGCAAAGCCTTCTTCAGCTCTAGGAAGGACTAATTGTAATCATTATTAAGCTCAAACAGTCTACCATGCTTAAGGAGCATGCACAAGGGTTTGGAAAATTTTGAAAAATCATTAATAAACCTTCTGCAAAAACCTACATGTCCTATAAAATTTCTAATTCCTTTTACTGATGTAGGAGTAGACATATTCTCAATAACTTCAATTTTGGCTTTGTCCACTTCAATTCCTTTCATTGAGACTCTATGGCCTATGACAATACCTTCTTGAACCATAAAATGATATTTTTCCTAATTCAAGACTAGGTTAGTTTCTTCACATCTTTCAAGTACTCTTTCTAGGTTGGTTAAGCAATCTGTGTATGATTCTCCAAAAAACAAAAAATATCATCCATGAATATGTCCAAAGTTTGCTAGACTATATATGTAAATATGGCCATCGTGCACCTCTAAAAAGTTGCTGGGGCATTAGGAAATCCAAAAGGCATCCTCCTGAAAACAAAGTTGCCATATGAGCATGCAATTTTTTTTCTTGGTCTTCAAGTGATATAGCAATCTGATTATAGCATGATATCCATCTAGGAAATCATAGTACTCGTCTCCAACTAATCTGTCTGGCATCTGATCAATGAAGGACAATGGAAAGTGATCTTTACTGGTGGCCTTGTTTAACTTCCTATAGTCCATGCAAACTCTAAAACTAGTAACACTCCTTGTATTCATTATTCTTATTAGCAATCACTTTCACACCTCTTTTCTTTGGTACACATTGCACTAGAATCACCATGCATCAGCTCAAATAGGATACATAGAAAATTCCAGCATCTAACCACTTGCTGATCTCTTTTTTTATCACTTCTTTTATAATGGAATTTAACTTCATCTACTGTTCAATGGAGCCGCTGTTACCTTCCTCAAGTAAAATTTTATGCATGCAAATATAAGAACCGATTCCTTTGATGTTACTCGTTAGCCATCATATTTCCTTCTTGTACTTTCCCAACACCTCCAGTAACAATTGCTGATTCTCATTTCTCAAGATGAGGAAATAATAACTATTAAGGTACTCTCTTCACCAACGTAAGAATATTTTAAGTGTGATGGCAAAGTTTGTAATTCTAGAATGGATGGTGATTTAATGGCTGATAATGAAGGCTTGAATTTTGTTTAATATAATTCCAAGGACTCAAACTATCTCCCAGACCTAAAAAATGGTTGTTCAGCTTCTAACCATGTGACTTCAACATCTTCCAGGTCACTACTCAAAGCCATCAAAAGTCAATGCTGGAAATTCAGTTCTACTGCAGCTTTTACTTAACTTTTCCACCATGATGGAGTCAATTACTGTTATTGCAGAGCATTCCTCTACATCATCATCAGGAAATTTCATAGCATTAAACACATTAAAAGTAATTTGCTGATCATTTACCCTTATTGTTAGCTCTCCTTTTAGAACATCAATTAGAGTCCTCCTTATTTCCAAGAAAGGCCTTTGAAGAATAATTGGCACCACCCTGTCTGCTACCAGAATAATAAAATCCACAACAAAGATAAATTTGTCAACCTGGACTAACACATCCTCAATCTTCCCTTCTGGATGGGCATATGATCTATCAACCAATTGTAAGGTGACAGTTGTTTATCTAGTTTCACCAACACCTAAATGCCTCGAAATTGAAATTGGCATCATGTTTATGCTCAAAAATCACAAAAAGCTCTTCCATTGTATGCTTTCCCTATGAAATAGGGTATTGTAAAGCTTCCAAGGTCCTTCAGCTTTCGAGGCAACTTGTTCTACAAAATTAGGCTACATTCACTTGTTAGTGCAACAGTTTCAAATCCTCCCAACTTCCACTTCTTGGTCAAGATGTCAATAAATTTGACATAATTGGGTATTTGTTGCAGGGCTTCCACCAATGAGATATTGATGTATAACTACTTCAAAAAATCTAAAAACTTGTTGAATTGAGCATCTTACTTCTTTTTTTGTAGTCTTTGAGGAAAAGGGGTAGTGATCTTTCAATCCTTTCTCCCGATGCTTGTTGCACAAGTTGTGTTGCTTCGGTTGACTTTTTTTCTGTATTTTTACTTATCATAGTTGTTTCTTAAACTCTTTCATCAACTTGAAATTCTAGGTTATCAAGCGAGCTAACTGTTCTTCCCCTCTCAAAATTATGGCCTTGCAATGCTCTTTACCCTCTCTCCTTGGATTCAAAGTATTGCTTGGTAGAGTTCCTTGAGGTCTGTTGTCTAGAGCATTTGCCAAGTGCCCTACTTAATTCTCCAAATTTCTAAGTTATATTGCTTGGCTCGGGATCATTGTTGATTGGTTCTAAATGACATATTTATTCTTCATTATATACACTTTCAACAAACTTTTAAGTGTACTAGGCTGCTCATTTAAGTCTTTCTTTTGCATTTGAGGTTGTTGTGAAAAACCAAGGGTGAGATGGCATATTTTGTGAATTAGAAAGTTATGTTCCTTGATTACTCTATGAAAAGTTAGGATGTTATTTGACTATAGTTATTTGACTAAGGCAGGATTACCTATACAACTTTCAAATAGATGATATTCTCCACACTACAAAAATGAGACTTCAACAACTTTTTTATTTTGATGCTACTCTTGAGGATAGCCATTGGTAATTATTGTTGGCTATTCTCTCAAGGATATCATATGCTTCTTTATAAGATTTGGATAGGGTGACTCAATTTGCTGAGGCATCCACCATGAGCCTAGTGGAAGGATTCAAGACATTATAAAATGTTTCCATTTGAATACAATAACGAATGCCATGACGTGGGCACTTCCTCAGCAATTTGTTGAATCTCTCTCAAGCTTCATATGTGGATTCTTCCTCCATTTGATGAAAAAAGTTAATTTCATTTCTTTGTTTTACATTCTTTGTTGGAGGAAATACTTTATCAAGAATTTTTGTGCTAAATTATTCCATGTGATAATTGAGTCAGGTGGCAGAGAGTTCAACCATGCTCTGGCTCTATCTCTCAATAAATGGAAAAATAGCCTTATCCTTAAAGAATCCATTGTGGCACTAGGGATCTTAAGAGCATCACTAGCTTCCATAAATAATCTGAGATGAAGATGAGGATATTTAGTAGGCAAACCATTAAAGTATTCCATAGTTTGAAGCATCTGAAACATCACTGGCTTCAACTCAAATTATGGTGCTTGAATTTTTGGCCTCACTATCCCAAGATTCATGGGTTGAGGGATAAGGATTTTATAGTCCCTAATAGATCTTTCTCTGTCATATTCTACAACAATGATATTCTTTCCATTATTAGCATTGGTGCCATTCTGGTTCTGGTTTACATTATGGTTCTGGTTTTATTTAGGACTACTCTTTGTTCATTGGCTGCCATTTCTTTTACTGCAGCTAATCATCTCTGTTCTCTCCTTGATTTTCTTAGAGTTCTATCAACTTCTAGATCAAAATTAATTTCAAGTTTTTGCTGTCTATGCATAGAAATAAATCCAAACCTGCAACAGTGCGGTAGTAGATTTTAGTTCAATAGTTTAAATATTAGGCTTAAATTGATCTAAACAACTAAGTTCTTCACTCAATCCCCGTCAATGGCGTCAAAAATTTATTTTTAGTGATATGAACGTAAGTGCATGTGTCAATAACAAATAATAAAGTGATAAGTGAGTGTCATTATCCACAGGGATTGATGAAAACAATTAGCTAGCTAAATCTTTTTAAACCTAATCTAACTTGCTTAAAGGAAATGAAATTGGTGATAAGAGGTTCTAACGTTAAAGTAGAGTAGTATCGATCAAAGTAAGACAAAAATAGAAGCAAGTATAATGTGGTCAATGGTTGAATATGCTAGAATGATTAATTCACTTTTTTGCTAATAACCTTGACTTAAATCTGCTTGAACTGCTATAGCTTTACTAACAACATTAACCTCAACTTACGTATGTGAAAATGATTTCCATCCTTGCAGCCTAAGTTCTTAATTAAACCCAAGCCAGTGTAACTAGATCTTCGATCCTGGCTACCAGTTTCTTAGGTTTACAAGGTGAGTGATATATTCTTATATTACCCATTAATTGCTTTAATTTTAAAGGAATCAAGTAATCATGCATTATCCAAGTTAGTTCTATTGATTTAAATCTTTTCAAAATTCAAATCAATGAAATTTTCATGCATTGAATGGCCCTCCAGTTAATGAGATTAAATTGTAAAAACACTTGAATAAAATGTCATTAGCTTTGCTTGCAACTTAAACTTCAATAATCAAGATTAAAAACTAAAAGGTTCATCAACCATCCTAGCTTAAAATAGATTAGCTCATCTTGAGCTTAAAAAAAAATTTGGACAGTATCACAGCCATTAAAAAACACAGATACTAAGCTTAAAAAAGAAGAATTTCCAATGTTAAAAAAGACAATAGAGTAAAATAGTAGAGAATAAAGGAAAATCCTCTTTCTTGTCCTCTTCCTCAGTGTCCTCTCTTTCTTGTCCTATCATATTCCTCTTCTTTTTCTGAAACTTTTTCTCCTTTTCTCTAAGCAAAGTGTCGACTCTTCTACAAAAGGGTGTACTTTCTATATATAGAGCATCAAATCTAGGGCGTCAACCATAAAGAAGGACACTTGTCGTGCGGTAGTAAGAGTTTGGGACCGCCTGATGGTACAATGGTTTCTCAAGCGCACGAGCTCTTTGATCACTTTAGGCCTACCAGCTGGACTAAACGATTAAAGCTCTCTGCCATGCACGCACGCCCACTGTTGTAGTAATGTTGTATCCTTATGCTGCAGTATCTAGCCAATTGATTCCTATCCTTAGAGTCCTACACCTAAAGCAGAAAATTAAGTTCAAATACTTATCATTCAATACCAAATAAGCTAGAAAGATAGACCCACCCTAAGGAGGAAATAAAAGCAGGAAAATAATAAGTGAAACATCTAAAAACCAGGGAACCACTCTTAAATTCCTAATGAATTGAGCTTAAAAGTTAGTAGATAACTTTAATTTCTTAGAGTTATCAAATTTTGTCAGGCTTGAGGAGTAGGGTTTTTTGAATGGCCTTCATTCTGGTCACTATTTGCTATTCTAGATTTGTTTGAAACCCCAAAAATTCACGGGTTGTATATGTATAGGGTCGCCTGCCTAATTATCTATTTGATGCTGAATTGGTTAAATCACAGACAGTGGAGGAATATGATCTTATGAGGTGGGGAGAAAAGTGGTGAGGGTGCTTAGTAGGCTCAAATCTCGGTGATAGGGGCATATAGATCCCGAATGGAATGGGTTTATTCCACCACCAACATTGTAACAGCGGCAGCAACGGCGTTGCTAGGTTATTCACGTGAGGTGGTCTTCTCTCTGTACTAGTTCTCCTATAGCTTGTTGCATGCCTCCATCTACATGAGAAGAAGCTCTCATTGGTCGCCCATGTCCATCGATTGTTTAGAGAATAAATGAAGGAGACAAGAAACTTCCTAGTGAAGTCACTAAAATGTTTAGGGGTAAGGGTGACATAGTAGAGTTACCTAGTCTATAACCAACTAAGTCTTGGAACGTGGAGGTTGTGAGTATGAAGGCGACAAATGGTCTCTCAAAGCTCTGGTAAAAAAGTTTCAATACTTGATATATTCTCTTTATGAACTTGGAGGAGTGTGAATATCCTCTACAATAAATACAAGGGTCCATTTTATAGATGGAATCGTCGATTTAGATATGATTAGCCTCCTTGGTAGTTGGTCTTACCCTTAATTATACCTAACGGCCTCCAATTAAACATGCATACTTGGCATTAAATAATCATTAATTATGTAACAAACTCGTCTCTATAAGGGCATATAGAGAGGAGCTCTATCTTACACCACCATCACAGGGTGTAGTTTCTTACATGATGTGGCCGTGGATGTGAGGGGGTCTTTCATTCCATTGTTGAGTATATCATGGTGACACTCTAGGCATCCTTTCCCACAAAGGTGGTTCTACATGTTTCGTCTCTTCCCTAATAAAGGCGACATATCCAAGGCACCTATGGCTGCCATGTTGGTTAAAGAGTTACTTTTCCCAACACGGCGTAACTTTATCTCAGTCCTACTAGACCACATCCCCTACATTGTTCTTAAGCGAGGAAAATGCATGACCCTTTATCACCAAGCTAAGCGATGGGTGAAGGTAAGGGGAGAAACAATAAATGATACATTATTGACTTGGTCACCTCGTAAGCTTAGGCGGTGTCCCTTACAACAGACTTGCAATAATAAAGGATGCATTACTGAGTATGCCGCCTTCATAAGTCTAGGCGGTGCTCTTACAAGGTTCTTAATACATTCACCCCATGCCAGCGGGATGGCACCACATAGATGACAGTTTTGTCCTCCTTTAGCTGCCATGTGTACTCTTTGATGAATCAACCGCGCTGAGTACATATCCCATCATATACATCAAGCTACAAATGCAATCCTTTTTAGGATTCAAGAAAAATATTTTAAGGGATATAACAAACTTGTTGCTCGCCTGGTTTTTTCATGTTACCCTTCAGGACAATGGTAGTTTTTAAGAAGATATGAAAGATACCATGGTATCATTAGTTGAACATTGAGTTGGTTTATCATGAGAAGATATTAATGTTACCGTTGGAGGACATTGAATAAAAAACTTACCATCAAATGAGGATAGATGATGGAGGTGGACGATGGAGGAGAAAGAATCAGTGGGTTTTAGTAGAGGAGGAGCAAGGGTGTGTTGATGAATAGGGTTCATCTACTTCAATCGTGGCTTATAATCTACCGGGCCAATTTTGAAGATGTGGGTTTTTAAAATTTTTGGGGTCGAGGGTCAAGGATAGTATTGTCTTTTTCCACAACGAAACTAACATTTATTAACATATTTAATATATTTATCATTATTCAAACTAAGAGGTCGTCTGGAATGAAATTATAAGTAAATGATTTTCAGAACAAGATTGTGAGAAAGTTACATATCGAGAAAATTAAGATTATTTTGTTTTATAATAAATGAGAATGTAGTATGATGGAGAGAATGTTAATTACTTTGTTTGTTTGATGAAATTTCTAAGGAACTATTATATAGATAATTGTCAATTTTAGTTCTACCCTTGGACCAAAATATGTTTATAGATGGTTATTACTTATTTATACTATGTTTACTTGAAAAGTTATAATTTTTAGATTGTATAATTTTTTATATTTAACATACATATTATATATTTTATTTTTACTTTTAATACCATCATAACTTACAAAAACTAGTTAAATTCAAATTCAGTCATAAATTGAATATTAACTACAATAAAGTAATAAACTATTATTGTTCTTATATAAATAGATTTTACGCCTATGATTAGTAAGATAATAGAATTATAGATACTATATACTATATATTGATAGATATTTAATTTTATGTAAATTAATACACAAATTATTAGCTGTAGTTTATCCAAAAAAAAGTAGTCAAAAAGATAGTGAGGGTTCATCTATACCTCATAACATACATCTAAATCCTAGCCAGTATATATTTTTACTTATACCCAAAGCCACAAGAAAACCCAAACCATTCCTATTTGACTTCTCTGTCTCTTTCTCTTCATAGATCTTCAGCCTCATCACCTAGTTTTCTTCTTAGATCTTCAGCCGCATTACCAATATCAGAAAATCTCTCTTTCTCCATCTCTCTCTTGCGTGCGGAGCTTCTTCAACAGACCAAGTTGCTTCGCTTCTTCTATTTTTTATCCTATTAGCAATTACATCGATGATCACTACTACAAAATAGGGCTTACATGATGGTGAAACCCGTCATCAAAACCCTTTAATGACGGGGATGTGATTGTCATCTATCAGGCTGTCATCTAAACTGATTTTACCAAAAACCATCATCAAAAGATACCGCCAAAACACTTTTGATGATGGGAATGCCCGTGACTATAGTTGTCGTAAAAAACCTTTAATGACGAGGATTACTCGTCATTAAAGGATCATTTAAAAAAACTATCATGGAAAGGCAAAACCTGTCTTCCCATGATAGTTTTTCATTAATATTATATAATTGTCATACACAACGCTGACCATTAATTGATTAAAATCCAATTAAACTGAATTGACATACAATTGTCATTTCAAAACTTAACCCACCTTAACACGGCAAACTTTTTCACATAATCAACATTTCAAAATTAATGAACGTGAAAAAGAAAAAACACAAAACCAATATGCAAATCCAGTCAGATCCAACAGAGATAAATTAAATGCAACACTCATAAAAATAATTTCATAGAAGAATAGTAAGAGAGCAAAATCATATTGGGTTAGATGGAAAAGATGAAGTGGGGATGGATATGAAAAGATAACGTTTTATGTTAACTTCTATATGCGAAAATATGCGGTAGAGAGGAATGGAGATTGGATATAAAAGTTTGCCGAAAGATTTTCTATTTGGTTTTGTATGAGGGTCAAATCTCATTCACGTTCTTGGGAAAAATCTAGTGGATAAATCTACTGAAATTGTTGTTTGTTTAACAAGGGTCTAGTCTACGATTAGTAAAATTGTAATTGAAATTAAAAATAAAGAGGGAAAATGATGAAAATTTTGTAAAACTTACTTTACTACTACAAACTACAATTAGTAAATAATAAACGTGGTTGAGAAAAATGAAAATGGGGTGCCAGCCATACAATTTCATAATGTCAAAAAAACTCGTATACCTTGTCTCCGCCTTTCACAGCAGGCGTGATAAGCATGCTGGCATAAAAAAATCAGCCATGAATTGGAAGTGAATAAGCTGTAGTCCAAAGATTTTACTAGATAAATATTCAAACAAACTACTCAACTTCTAACCAATTAAAGAAGAATACCACATTAGCTCTGGACATTTGAACTATTCATGTTCTTGTGCATGAAATAACATCAATGAACAAATCACCTGGTTAACACGTCCTCTTCTAAGTACTTCTAGGGATAATTGAACATATTTTAAAAAGGCTGCTAGATGTCCTCGCCACCAGTTATCACCATCAAGTACAGACAACGTATTAAGAAGGAATAGGAAATTTAGAACGCAAATGAAGCAAAATAAGAGTTCCTCACAACATAAGGATGTAAATGAAAAACAATATAAAAAAGGACAAAGATATGGTTTATAAGATTATACAGTTGCATCAAGCAAGTTATGAGATAGAGAAAACACATGTTACGAGTCCAAGGAGTAAGAATTCCTTGCCCATACAACCATGCACAAGGAAAGAGAAAAGGGTTCTTCCAAATTCAAGAAGTGGTCCCTGCACTATAAAGCCTGCACATCAACTTCTCCACAACACAAAAATTAGAATTTATTTGTTGATAGTATCGTGCATGCAGCTTCAGCAAATTTATGAAGAGCTAGCTTCTGCTTCCTGAATTTGTTCTTTAGCTGCCTCCATGAGCTCTTCAACAGAGTTTTGAGATTGCATTTGCCTCTACAATAAGGCTAGACTAGGAAATAAGACATTTTGTTTGTTTATCAATAAAGTCAAAATGGAAATAGAACATATTTAATGTATTGCAAGAAAGTGACCACTAATATGAAATAATGACTCAAATATGCTTTCAATGAACTGTAAATAACCTATCGAATAACAATACAACAATAATAGCACATGGTGAAATTCGACTCTAAACACATCTAGAAAAATGGAAAAGTGCTATGAAATTAAATAAATGATCACCTTCCCAACTCTAGCAACCAGGAACTTCCTAGATTTTGAGAATGACAAGGAAATCACAAACCCAACATGCCATTGACAGACTTAAGTAACTAATAAACTAATATTAGGTCTATGCCTCAACCTATTATTAGATTGCTAATTGAAAATAAAAAATTAACCTTTCATGAAGGAAAAACAAGTAAAGAAATCAGCTTTATGACTAGAGAACCTAGTTGACAGACAACTTTTGCAGCAGCTCTCATATAATAAATCTTGAAAACTTGTACAAAATTAACTCACAAGTCACAATAAAAGGGAAATCTCAAATAGATTCTATTATAAATCTAATGAGAGCTTCTACATTAATCAAGGGACCTTAAACATGCTAAAGTGCAACCTAAAAAGCTCATATACTTCTGTCATGTGTGAATTGTTTTTTTTGTGTGTGCAGGGGGGGGTATTGACATGTAGGTGCTACCTAATAAGAAAGAAAGCAGCAATGAAAAATCAATCATCCCTACTAAAAGCAACTTGTCTGAAGCAAACATTTATAAACTAGCTGAGTAGTGGGTTTTGCTAACCAGAGGAAGGTGATACAATGGTTGAATATTTTTGCGCCTGATGAAGCAAGGTCACTGATGCAGCAACATCAGTTAGCTTAAATTATCAGCATTCTCATATACCTTAAGATTTTCTATTATTAAGTAAATTACTAGTGCACACTACATAGGAAAAGGTTTGCTCTTAGGCCACAAGAAAGTACCTTTATGACCATTGGGGATGCCATCATTTTCCTTTCGCTCCAAACTCACCAAGGAAGCATGAGCATCTCTCACTATGTAAACATGCTTTTTTATGTACACTCCAAATTTCAATACCCCCATCATCTTAGCCAAACAAGAACTTGTCATTCGAGATAAAACAACAGCTTTCTAAGGAAGATGTAGGGGCACAGAATATTAAACGAGACTGCTCAGGCACCTATTTTCCACAACATGAAATTACTAATCAGCCAGTATAATGCGAATGTAATTTAAGTAGAGCCTTTGATATGTGCAAACCATTTCTTTTACCCTTAATCAAGTCAGCAATTAGATAAAGAAACAAGTCAATTTTCCAAACACCATTTATTTCAGTATCCACCTTATCTTCACATTATACAAAAACAGAAAATGTGACTCAAATAATAGAAATCTTCTTACGCTAGAAAATTTAGTATTTCAGATTTCCAACTTTTAGAATTCAAGTGAAGTTCCATTGATTTTTGAAAGCTTATATTTGTAACTTTGAAACTGAAACTGAGATAGTTTGGAATTTTCTGATTCAATAACTTGCTAACTAAATGTTGAGGATTTTTATAGCCCATATGTTGCTTATGCTTGATGGCATAACAAACTTGCAAAAAATTCAAAATGTCCAGTGCCTGATGATAGATAAGTAGCAAGATCACCTAATAGTTGTGCTACTGAATATACTTCATCTTCTTCCAGATTACTTCTACAATTATGTTACTAGGATGGGAAGATCAGAAAATGGCATGTACATGTGCTGAAATTTTATTCGGCAATGCCCTTTTTCCCTCTCTTAAGAAAGTGAAAATGAAAGAAGGAAATATACCTCTAGTAGACGAAACCAAGAGAACCTAAGACAAGCAATTGACCAGATGAAACCAAACACCCCCACCTTTATCGACAAGTCCATCCTCAGTCGGGCAAGAGAGAGTGAACTAGATGAAATAAAAAAACCCCACCTTTGCCAATCTCATCCCTAAACAAAACTCTATGTAAAGATTAAAAAGCCTTTACTTAACGATATCAAACTTCTTGCATACAGAGAAATCTTAGGCTTGCCCTATTGAGCACCAACACCGACGAAATTGATGGCGAGCAAGAGAGAGAGAGATGGTGTCGGCATTCGAGAGAGAGAGATGGCGTGGAGAAAGAGACAGAACATATTTTAGTCTAGGGTTATAATGAGAGTGTAAAAACTAATCTAATAAAAAATAAAAAGATTTTCACAGATTCTAAAATTACCTGTCATAGTAGATAAGCATATTATGACCGTGTATTTAAAAACTGTCGTATTAGCTAAATACAAAAAGAATCCCTTCAGCACCTGTTTTTCTATGACATGTTTAAGAGACCTGTCATAAAAACTAATACACCGCTGTCATTATAACCCCATTTTGTAGTAGTGGATGGTCTGGTGAGATGGAGGAAGAAGATAATGTGAGGGTGTGATGGACGATAGCTTGTTTGGTAAAAACTAGAAGAAAGATGAATGAAATATCCTGGAGATAACCCCCAATTTTGGGGGTTTAAGACAACCTCAAATGAAGGTATTTTATCCAAAATTTTGACAAATCTAACCATGAGTATCTCTAACCTTAACTACGATTCTAGGTATTTTGACAATCTTACCCATGTAACAAGCAGGCTGGCTATCCCCTTCCCCTACTAAGGCTCATTTCTCTCCCCCTACCACTTCCCGTCCATGCACTCCCCCTGCCCTACAAAGGAAAGGATTGAGAAGAAAGATTAATTGAACTTGAACTTGTGCGAGTGATGGGTAATATGTGACCATTACCAACAGAACACCATCATCACTTCTGTATTCAAAGGAGGTATTCAAGTTGTGCAGATTAGGAGTTAGATGTGTGTTGCATCTTGTGTCACTTAGCCAGGCTTGTGGACCAGAAATGTGTGGCTTGGCTCAAGGCTTTCATGACTGTCAAGTTGGAAGAAGGACTCATTCCTTGATAAGCGAATTTCATACGGTGAAAACAATCGACAACACTGTCTCATTTTCTGGCAGATCTGGTATTGAACACGAATGTGCTAAAAATTTGAGAATTCTTCACCGTTGTTGGTCGACCCCTTGAAAGATTGATTGTTTTGTGTAGGTGGTGCCCCAAGAACCGAGGGAAGAGAGGAAGGAACCCAGTTGGGAGTTCTTCCTCCCCTTCCTAAATTGAATCTCCCAGAATTGTTCCTGTTACCTCAAAAGTTTCTGAAACCGTGACCTCGATTTGGTCCTTTGTTGTTAAAAGTTACAAGAAAAGCAGTGTTCGGGGCTGACTGATCTTGTTGTTTATGTTGAGTCTCTAGAAACTGTTCCTCTAATTTTAGAAGAACGTGTAGATCTTCTAAATTCAAAGGTTTCGTTTTGTTCGAATTGAGGTCCAGATAGAATTATACTCAACTGGAAGTCCTTTGAGAGTGAAAATCAGGATGTCTTCGTCTTCAACATGAACTGAAATGGCTGAGAATTAACATTTTCTTGAACTAGATTTAAAGAAGATAGTAAAGATTGAGGGTTGGAATGATTTAGGCTTTGGGAATCGATCTGAGGTTGACATTTTGAGCAGAGTCTTGAGAATCCGTGGGCACACTTTCAACTGGTTCAGCCATGGAGATTGACGTGGGTCAGATATGGCTTTGATACCATGTGGAGAGATGAGAAAGACAATAGACAGAAGCAGAGGTAATGAAGAGGGAGATGAAGGAGAGAAAGAAGATTAGCAAATTAATCTTTCATTAATTGAAAAACAGTCAACCAAAATAATAAAATAAATTGATTGTGCTCATTCTCTCTTTCCTTATCTCTTTATCATTTATTTCGTATTAAATTGTTATTCGATATAATTGCGTGCCACTATTATATTTTTTTTTAATTGAATAGCATATCACACATTTACAAAGGTAATTTTTGGTATTTACAAATATACTCATATATTATAAAATTTCTAAAAAATGCCCTAATTATCTATTACGGTAAAAAATTACATGATCTCCTAGAGTTTTAGTTTTATTTAAATTCATCAATCCAATTGATAAATATAATTGATCATTATCAATTAATTAATTAATTAATTTTATTTAAATAATTATCCAATAAATAAAAAATAATAAATTTATGAATTCAATACAATAATTATACTTAACTACCTATCACATATAGGTATAGGAAATATGCCTTGGCCCCGTAATAAATTTTGGTCCAACTTAGTTCATTTTTCTATTCTTGTTCTCTGAGCTATTTTTGAGACCGAATAGACCCACATGAACAAAGCTTAGGATTCAAATGCCCAGCAAATTTATCTCCATAAACTCTTGACCTATTTAATCCTGACATCGCACGACTCCACTATAGGTTTGATGTCGAATCAATTCCCGATCCATGCGCGCTACATTTTCTATTGGTGTAAATAAACTCTATTTATTTTAACGATCCACAAAATATTTTAATATAATACTCATTATGAATATCATTAACAAAAGTAGAATATAAAATTATCATTTCACCAGCCTTGTTATTATTTTCTTAACTCTTTTATTGACTGTGAATAAGAAAGATATTATAGTGAATTGTCTCGTACAATTCAAAAGTCTTATTCAATGACTCATTTCATAGAATTTTTGGTCAAGTTAATTTATTCACACACCCATCAATAAAGCATAAGGTGATATTGTTGTTTTCGCAATCCAACCACGAATTTCTATATTTGTGAATCACGCAACTCCTACTAATTAAATTTAAATCCTAACAGCTGAGGTATTGCCCGCCAAATCAAACTCACTCATTTGACATACCAAAGATTACAACTAACCAAGTCAAGTTACATATTCACCTCAGGGTTAATGTAATCACAAAAATACCCTTAAGGTGTAACAATTATATTTAGAGCTAAGGTAAACTGTTTTGGGCTCTAAACTAATTTGTTACTGGTCTATTGAGCATGTTCATAACATGTCTAGGTTAACCATTTGAGTCTCCACTCTTATGCCCTAAGACTGACATCCAACGGTTCAACCTAACAGTCGTAATCATATTCGATTACCCAGTGTATCCTAAGACTCTGAATATCATTCTAAACTATTTCAGAAGTGTTCGTCTGGGGACGCTTCTGTCTTCACTCTTCTTTCATTGACAATAGTTTCAGTACTTGAGTCATTTATAAACACGCTTTAATTTAAAATAAAAATTTCAATTTATTCATTAAAAATTCAGTATTATGCATAGCCATAAATAATTTACTATTCATTAAAAATAGTAGTACACTCTACTTTATGAACATATTCCAACAATCTCCCACTTAGACTAGAGTAGGCGTGTACAATCTCTTATCCCCAATCTCTTAGCCCTCCAGATGATCATAAATAACTTTACTACTTCAAGAACTTCCTAAGCCATACAATCTCCTTTATAGCTTCACAAGCTTCCACGTATTCATCTTCCATGGTACAATCAGCAATGCAAGATTGCCTGAATAAAAAACATATAATTCATTGTTCTCCTAAGATACTTAAGGATATGCTTGACGGCATTCCAATGCTCAATGCCAGGATTAGATTCGAAATGACTTACTACACCCACGACATAGCAAATATCAGGTCTAGTGCAAAGCATATCGATATGAGGCTTTTTACGGCTAAGGCATAGGGTATCCTTCTCATGTCTTCCTCTTCTTCAGGAGTCTTGGGACACTGCTCATTGAAGAGACTGACTCCATGTCTAAAGGGAAGAAATCCCTACTTAGAGTTTCGTATACTAAAGCAATCCAACACCTTATCAATATAAGATGCTTGAGAAAGTGTCAATTGTCTGTTCTTCTAATCTCAAAAGATCTGAATACTTAGGACAAATGTAGTTTCTCCAAGATCTTTCATGACAAATTGCTTTGCAAGCACAAACTTGACATCAGACAATTTTCCTACATCATTTCCAATGAGTAGAATATCATCTGCGTACAAGACTAGAAAAACCACCTTCCCTTATACACACAGGGTTCGTCCACCAACTGTTCAAAACTATAGTTCTTAATAATTTCGTCGAATCCAATATTCCATGACCGTCACGCTTGCTTAAGTCCATAAATGGATTTCTGCAGTTCACAAACTTTGCCCTTTTGGCCTTTCTCCATGAACTCGTTTGGTTGAGACATATAAATGCGTTCTTTAAGATGTCATTGAGAAAGGCAGTCTCGACGTCCATTTACCAGATTTCATAATCAAGGGCAGCGGTAATGGACAAAAGGATTCAGATGCATTTAAGCATGGCTACTGGTTAGAAGGTATCTTGCAGTCTAGACCTTCCTTTTGGGTGTAACCCTTGGCTATTAGCCTAGCTTTGAATGTCTCTACATTCCTATCTAGACCTCTTTTCTTCTTATAGATCCATTTTCATCCTACGGGTTTTATCATTCAGGAGGATCTACAAGTTTCCAGACTTCATTCGAGTACATGGAATGTATTTCAACGATCATGGCTGCCTGCCATAAGTTTGTTTCAGGACCAGCCATGGCCTCCGAGTAAGAGATTGGTTCATATAGGTCCTTGTCTGAGACAGCTGTCAAAGCTTCTCCATAGGACATGTACCTTCCATGTTATCTCATAACTCTCCCACTACGTTGAGGCTCTCTATAGTCACTGGCTCCTGTCTTGGTTCTTCCATTATTGAATCGAAAATAATTTCTGATTAGGAAGTTGGTGTTCTCCAACTCAATAATTCCTCTAGCACAAGTGTGCTTCTCAGCTGTATACCTTTAATGTAATCTTCTTCGAGAAAACGTGCATTTATGCTAACAAATATTTTCTTGTCAGTTGTACTATAGAAGATATACCCCTTCGTTCCTATTGGATATCCTACAAACATGCGCAATTCTAAACGAGTGGCTAACTTGCCTGTCTTCGGATCTTAGAACTTGTGTTTGGCAACCCCATATTCTAAAATGGTGAACAGACGACTTTGTCCCATATCATCTTTCATATGATGTACCAGGCACCGTCTTTGATGGAACTTGGTTTAGAATATATCTGTCGTTGTTAGTAAGGCATATCACTAGAAAGAATCTGAGAGAAATCAGTAACTCATCATGGATCTAACCATATCCATCAGAGTTTGATTTCTTCTTCCTGACACACTATTTTTCTATGACGTACCAGGTGCCATAAGCTGAGAAAGAATACCTTCTTCCGTAAGAAAATCCTCAAACTCTCCTAGCAAGTACTCTCCACCACGATCAGATCGTAGTGTTTTGATTTATTTTTCTAATAGTTTTTCAACCAAGGCCTTATAATCTTTGAACTTTTTAAAGGTTTCAGACTTTTAATGCATTGGGTAAAAATGATCAATACGTGAGTAGTCGTCAGTGAAGGTTATGAAGTATTCATAACCTCCTCTTGATTGGATATTCAATAGCTCACATACATCACTACGTAAGAGTTCAAGGCATTGAGAGGCTCTTTCACCTTTTGATGAAAAACGTCTTTTGGTCATTTTGCCTTCTATACAAGATTCACATGTGGGTAGTGAACCCACACGTAGAGATTGCAAAGGACCATCCTTCACAAGTCTTTTAATCCTGTCTAGGCTAATATGTCAAAGACGTAAATGCAGATAGGTTAGATCGGTTGAGTCATAGTTCAACCTTTTACTATCCCTATGTGAATCGATATTCACTATAGTCTCACAAATCATGGGTACTACAAGTTTTATGTGATACAATTTATATTAATCAATCGTGCAAAAGTAATTAAGCATTCATTTCTAAAAATATCAATATATTTTTCAATCAATTTTAGAGAAAATCCTTTCGTGCAAAAGTAATTAAGCATTCATTTCTAAAAATATCAATATATTTTTCAATCAATTTTAGAGAAAATCCTTTCTCAATTAATGCACCAATAGAAATCAAATTCTTTCCAAAACTCAGGACATAAGAAACATCACACAAAATAAGGAAATGTTTCTCAAAACATAATTTAAAAGTTCCTACTAATGCGGCTGATACTAGTGCTTCATTCCCCCAGCGGAAACTGAAATCACTCTCGTCAAGCCTTCTGATTTCCATGAACCCATGCAGGGATCATCATATGTGATTAGTAGCATCAATGAGTCTACAATCCAAGAAAAAGTAGAGTCAAATATATAACAAGTCTCAATAACCATTATTATACCTTAATATTACTATGGGCAGTTGCGTTTCCAGTTACCAATAGGTCCACAGTGATGACACTTATCTTTCGAATTGTCTACTCTCGTGGTGCTCTTACCTTTGACAGCTCTCGACTTCTATTTCTTCGCTTTCCCTGGACCCCTTATCTGTTTCTTCTTAGAGCTAGAGGTAGAACGCCTACTTTCAGTAAAGTTAGCCTCTCCTAATTTCCTCTTGCCTTTCAGAAACAATGTCTCAGCAGATTACAACTCCTTCATGAGCACAAGAAGTGAGTAGTTCAGCTTATTCATCGAATAATTAAGCTTGAAGTTCTCAAATGTACTAGGAAAAGTCTCTATGATCATATCAACTTGAGTCTCACCATCGACCTCAGTATCCTTGATTTCCATCTCATTCAGATAACTTATGATCAACATCATATGTTCTCTGATAGGAGTTCCAGGTTCCATCTTGTAGTTCATGAAGTTACGCACAACTGTATATCTGGCTTGAAGACCCTAATCCCCAAACATTTCTGTGATGTTTAACATCATATCAGCAGCGGTCTAAAAATTCTGATGCTGCTGTTGCAACACATTTCTCATAGATGCCAAGATGTAACGTCTGGCGATCTCATCAGAACACAACCAAGAAGCATAAGCATCATTTTCCTCTTGAGTCGAATCAGCAATAGGCTCAAGAGGACAATGGGTAGTGAGCACGAACTTGTGCTTTTCTATGATCAGCACCATATCAAGATTTCATTTCCAATCCATATAATTTTCGCCGTTGAATTTGTTCGCATTAATAATAGTTGAGAGAGGGGATACTAATATGATTACTGAAAAGAATAAATAAAGCGTGTAAATAAATGCTCAAATGTTTAGGAAAGTATGATGCATGATGCGACTACTAAATATTTTAAAATCCATTAAAAAATATTTCCCCCATGATGTTACGATAAAAAATGATAGCTTGTCTCTTCGAGGGATGAAGTCTAAACTATATCCTATCGCATCGAGACTCCTCTCGTTTGGTTAAAGTTTAAATGTCTCCACATCTAGCTTAAACAATCACCAATGGTTTTGGTCCCGTTGGCCTCATTGACTAGCCCCTATGGGGGGATTCCAATGTGCTTCAGTCTAAGTTTTTAACCAATCCATCGACTATTAAAGGTTGCTATGGACTAATAGTCCGTCTATGGGACAACCCTGCCCCACCACTCCCTTTAGAAGTTTTAGCTTCTGAAGCAACTGGATAACTCAAAGAGACACGATTTCAAAGTTTCTCACATTCAAGTGAGGACTGCTATGGGTGGTTCTAAAACTTCCTCGTGGCATGATCAAGTTTGCACTGAAGACCATGGGAACGTTCCCACTTAGTTTTTGAAAAAAATAGATTTTTGGTTATTTTTGAAAAAACCTAACTTTTATTAATTTGAAAAACGTGATGAAATTTAGAAATCCTTTATTAGTTTTAAATTCCACTTTAAAATCATAACCATTATAAATTTCGCATTGTAATTACACAATTATCAATAATCTACAATTATGCATGTACATGCTACATGGAAATTTGATATTGGCATATCCCTAATCTATATGGCATGTTATATGATGATGCGCGATTAAAATTAAATTATACATTTAAATTTAACCTCTCTATTGGCTCAAAAATTACAACCCATAAAAGAATAATAAATAAATTATAAATTAATTTATGAACTAATCTGCATAGCGTATGCAATTTACTCATTTGTCTGCATATTGTCCCACCATTTTGTGACACACTACAAAATATTAGTCCCATTTTTAAAAAGAACTTTCAATTTAAAAATTTTAATTTTCCAACATATTTTTACGTTGATAAACAAATTACCAAGTAATTAGTAAATTGATTTATCTTTCAAAACAATTTTTTTTAAAAAAACTACAATTATACAAGTGTTGAAAACTTTACCAAATCAGATTAAAATTAAATAAGAGACTAAAATTGATTTTGAAATCATATTTCAAAATTTGAATTCCAAAAACCCTAGGTTTCCTAAATCCATGGGTTTCCAAAACTTGTAGGTTTCCTAATCCGATTAGAACTCTACCGTGCAAGGGACAACACATGGCAGCACGGTGAGCGGCGGGCCAGTGGTGAATAGTGCTGCCGATGAACAATACCGGCATGAACACTACCACCGGCGAACAATTGGTGTGAATAGTAACATTTTCTGGTGTCTTCTTTGGCTGTCCAGCGACTTCTCGGTGGTGGTTTCGAGCGATTTCTAGCAATTATTTCGAGGTGACGATGAATTTACAATGAATTTATAATTTACAACAATTGCAATAATTAAATTGCATAAATTCCTATGCCTCAAATTCGGCGTACACTAAAAAAAGCCTAAAGCCAATAGTTCGGGATCCAATCACAAAACATATTCAAAACAATTTTGAATCTACCATATAAACATCGCCATAAAATTCACACTACGTTCATTTTAATTATCTATATGCATAATCTTAAACCTACGTTCTGATACCAATTAGTAGGATCGATCGATTTTAAAATTAAAGAAAATTAGATTTGAACCACGAATAGTTTGCGGATGGAATATAAAAAAAATTTGATTTAGCGTATTTAATCATATTACATAATTTGAAATAAATGTTAGTTTGACCATGCATGTACGATGTTAAAATGAATAGATTAAGAGAAAATCATTTTTCACCTTTACTCTGTTTCAGAGAATTTCAGAAATGGTTGAACACCCTCGACGTTCTTCGTATTTTTCAAGCTTTAAGATCAAAATCACGAACTTGATCTTCCACGAACGATTTCTGAATTAGTCCACCAACAACCACCCTTTAATTTCATAAAATTATCTCAGAAGAATTTTTCGTAGGAATTTGTGTGTGATCTCTCAAAATGATTGAAGAAGAAAAATAAAATCTTCCCTCTTTAGATTAATTTCAGCGGCAACAGTAGTGAAAGGAGAAAACATTTTTCTCCTTTTTTGTGTGTTGATAACAACTATATCAAATACTCGTTATCTCTTTGCAATCAAATTGCGATTAGATATTTATCAAAAGAGAATTTTCAGTATTTACAAATATACTTATATATAAGAAAATTTCCAAAAATTTCCAAAATTTCCCCAAATTATCTATTATTGCCAAAAATTACATGATCTCCTAGAGTTTTAGTTGTATCGAAATTCATCATCCAATTTATAAATATAATTAATTAATTTATTTACTTAATTAATTATCCAATAATTAATTAATTAATTAATTAATTGAATACAATAATTATACTTAACTAACTTAAGTGACATCACAAGAATGAAGCTTAGGATTAAAATACCCGGTGATTTATCTCCATAAATTCTCGACATATTTAATCCTGACATCGTACGACTCCACTATAGGTTCGATGTTGACAACTATTATGAATATCAGTAACAAAAGTAGAATGTAAAATTACCATTTTACCACTCCTGTTATTATTTTCTTAACTCTTTTATTGACTGTGAATAAGAAAGACATTATAGTAAATTGTCTCGTACAATTCAAAAATCTTATTTAATGGCTCATTTCATCGAATACTTGGCCAAGTTAATATATTCACACACCCATATATAAAGAATAAGGTGATATTGTTGTTTTCACAATCCAACCACGAATTTCCATATCTGTGAATCACGCAACTCCTACTTAATTAAATTATAATCCCAACAGTCGAGGTATTGCCCGCCAATTGGAACTCACTCATTTGACATATCAAAGATTGCAGCTAACCAATTCAAGTTACGTATTCACCTTAGGATTAAGGTCATTATGATAATACTCTTCGGGTGTAACAATTAGATTTAGAGCTAGGTAAATAGTTTCGGGCAATACCTCGACATGTTCATAACATGTATAGGTTGGCCATTTAAGTCTCCACTCTTATGCCCCAAGACTAACATCCAACGGTTCAACGTAACAGTCATAATCAGATTCGTTTTGAACTATTTCATAAGAGTTCGTCTGAAGACGCTTCTGTCATCACTCTTCTTTTGTTGATAATAGTTCTAGGACTTGAGTAATTTATAAACACGCTTTAATTTAAAAAAACTTTCAATTCATTCATTAAAAATTCAATAATACATATGTTTGATAAATAACTAAATAAAATAAATAGTTATTACACTCAACTTTATGGACATATTCCAACATATTGGCCCTCGGGTTCAACCCAAGTGTTAAAAACTTTCATGACCGTGGGGTACGATTTATTGGCCCTCGGGTTCGCTTCTATTTTGAAGAGCCTGAGGGTCATAGTTACCTTGACCGTGGGGTTCGGCCTAAGTGTTGGAGAATTATCAAAGATACTAACAAAATGGTCATACTTAAGGTATTTTCATTCATATTTTAGACATTCATTCATGTCATGAAATCATACATCTCCTTAAGGGTAATACACTTTCAAATGTTATGCGTTCCATGGGTGCTTAAGTATGTTCCCCCAGTGATCTTTTAACTCGTAGGTTCCTGGCCCAAGTGCTCGTACAACCTTATAAGGTCCCTCCCTATTGGGGCCAAGGGGTCCCTTGACACGATCAGGCCAAACTCTGCCTTTCGTAGCATAAGGTTATTTACCTTAAATGACCTTACCCTCACTTGTGAGTTGTAATAGCGGGCCACCCTCTGCTTATATGCTAACGTCCTTAGCCGAGATTGTTCCCGATGTTCTTCAATTAGAACGAGTTGGACTTTGGAGGCTTCTTCATTCACCTCCTCATCATATGAGCACTGCCTTTTCAAGGGTAGCCCAATTTCTACGGGGACCATTGCTTCCATCCCAAAGGCAAGGGAGAAAGGGGTCTCTCCCGTTGACCCCCCAAATGTGGTTTGGTAGACCACAAGACCTCAATAAGTTCTTTGGGCCATGCTCCTTTCAGGTCTTGGAGCGTTGCCTTCAGGGTGTGCTTGATAATCTTATTGATGGCTTCCACATGTCCATTAGCTTGAGCATGAGCCGGGGAAGACTTGATGTGCTTGATGCCAAAGCCATCACAAAATTCCTCAAACTTTAGGTTATCGAACTATTTCCCATTATCTATCAAGATAGTATGAGGAATGCTAAATATACATAAAATATTTTTCTACACAAAAAGGTCATCTTTTGTTCTGTAATTGTCGCCAATGGCTCAGTCTCAACCCACTTACTGAAATAGTCCACATCTACTATAGCGAATTTCACTTGACCTTTGCCCATTAGGCTGGGCCTATAAGGTCGATCCTCCATTGTGAAAAAGCAAATGGACTAATCACGGGCGTAAGCTCCTATGGGTGCTGCTGAAGGTGAGGGGTGAATTTTTGGCAGTGTTCACATTTTATCGTGAATTCCTTTGCATCTCTTTTCATAGTTGTCCAGTAGTAGCCCTACCTGATTAGTTTGTGTGCCAGAGCTTGCCCTCCTAGATGGTTTCTGCATGTTCCCTCACGCATCTCTTTCATGACATAGTCACCCTCCGCCTTTCTCAAGCACCTTAGGTATGGTAGTGAAAAACCCCTTCGATATAAGATTCCCTCTAGTAGCGTATATCGGGCTGAGGCATACTGAACTCGTCTTGCTTCAGTTTTGTCTTCTTGGAGTTCCCTTTGACTAAGATAGCGAATGATGGGATTCATCCACTCGACCTAGGCGAGCTCCAGTTACATAAACTCCAACACCTCAATGCCTAGGAGGGCCAGGTGTTCCACCAGGATAGTCCAATCTAGTTCATGCCCGAATGTTGAGGCTAGCCTTGCTAGGGAATCTGCATTACTCTTCTAGGACCTCGGATGTGGTCAATTTGATGGCTGCCAAGTGTTAAAAGGACGGTCTTGACCTGAGTAAGGTATTGTACCATGCGTTCCTCTTTGGCTTGGAAGTCCCCTTGACTTGTCCCACTACAAGTTGAGAGTCTTTATATATTACAAGATTCTGCACCCCCAAGGCCATATCACACCTTCTGCCTGCTAGCAGCGCCTCATACTCTGCTTCATTATTTGTGGCTGAAAACCTGAACTTGAGGGTGTACTCGAGCTTGATCTAGTCAGGATTAACGAGGACAAGACCCACTCTGGTACCAGTTGTGTTGCTGGATCCGTCGATGTAAAGTTCCCATAGCGTTTCTTCATCTTGGACCAAGGTCGGGGCTAACTCCACCAAGAAATTGGCGACAACTTGACCTTTGATTGCAATCCTTTGTTCAAACTTTATTTTGAACTCTGATAACTCAATATCCACTTACCTATCCTTCCAGACACTTCGAGTTTCATCAACACTTGCGTCAGCGGATACTCGGTCATGATGGTGATTGGGTTTGCTTGAAAATAGGGTTTCAGTCTTCAGGTAGAGGTTACAAGCGCATAAGCTAGTTTTTTCAAGTCTGGGTATCGTGACTCAGCGTCGGTGAGAGCTTTGCTGGTGTAATACATAGGACATGAATTTTCCCTTCTTCCCTTACTAAGGCCGAACTAACTGCCGCTGGAGTGGCAATCAGGTACATGAAAAGAACCTCTCCTAGGATAGGCTTGCTAAAAAAGGGCGCCTTGTTGTATTCATCTGTCCATTGAAAGCCATTTCCCTTTTTTAGTGCTTGATAAAAGGGCAGGCACTTGTCTGTAGCTTCAGACACGAACCGATTCTGGGTAGCTACTCGTCCATTCAATTGTTGCACTTCTTTTACATTTTGGGGTGGTTTCATCTCCACAAGGGCTTGTATCTTATCAGGGTTTGCTTCAGACCCCCTTTGGTTTACTATGAACCCAAAAAATTCCCTGCTCCTACTCTAAAAACACACTTGTCTAGGTTAAGTCTCATGTTGTACTCCCTTAGAGTAAAAAAGGTTTTGACTAAGTCTGTCAAGAAGGAGGTAATAGTGGTGATCTTAACAAGCATGTCATCAATGTATGCTTCCATGTTCCTTCCTATTTGATTTGCAAACATCTTATTGACAAGGCACTAATATGTGGCCCCAACATTCTTTAACCCAAATGGCATGGCTCTATAACAATACAACTCATTTAGGTGGTGAACGTAGTCTTTTCTTCATCTTAGTGATACATTCTTATCGTATTGTAGCCTGAGTACACATCCATGAAACATAAAACCTCATAACCCGATGTGAAATCCACCAGCCGGTCTATCCTTGGAAGTGGGAAGCTATCCTTGGGGAAGGCCTTGTTGGGGTCAGTGAAGTCAACACACATTCTCCACTTCCCATTAGGTTACTTCACCATCACTACATTTGCTAGCCACTAGGGGTAGTGGACCTCTTTGATGAGTTGGGCCACAAAGAGCTTATCCACTTCTTCATTCATGGCCTTGGTCCTTGCTTTATCAAACTGTCACCTTTTTTACCTGACTGGTCTAGCCTCGGGGTTCACCCATAGTCTGTGTACTATGACCTTTGGGTCTATCCCCAGCATGTCATCATGTGTCCAGGCAAAGATATCCATGTTAGATTGGAGGAATGTAATTACCTCTGCTTCTAATTCTCCAATGAGGTTGCTCCCAGTCTTAGTTAGTTTAGTTAGGTCACCTTTAACCAGCACAACTTCCTCAACCTCTTCTGCTAGTTCCGTGCGAGCCCTACCTTCATCTTGGTCATCTAGTGTCATTTACAATGAGGTGTGTTGTGGGGTGACATTTTCTCTTTCTTCCATCATCACCTAGTGATCTTGGAACATTAAAATGGGTGCTTCTCTCCTACGCAATGACATGACATAACACTCTGTAGAGGACCTCTACCCCCCTGACAGTTCCAACATCCTATAGAGTGGGGAGCTTCATGACTTAGTGATAGGATGATGGGACTGCTCTTGCCATATGTGTAAATGGTCACCCCATGATCCCGTTGTAAGCTTGGGTGTCATGGACTACCAGGACCTTTGTCATCAACGTGACCTACTATGGGTACTCTCCCATGGTGACTGGAAGTTCGATGCTCCCATGGGGGAATATCATTTCTCCTCCAAAGCCTACTAGGCTTGTGGCCTCAGGAATGCAGTCATTAGGGTCAAGTCCCATTTGCATCAGGGCTTCCATCCCTAGTATTTCAACAGAGTTGCACTCGTTGATAAGTAGAGATGGACTCTAACGTTTGCAATGGCGAGGGTGACTACCAAGGCATCGTTGTGGGGGTGGTGGACTCCTACTAGGTCTCAATCTATAAAGGTCACTTCTTCTTATGCAGGTATGAAGTAACATGTGTTGGTGACATGTGGCTCTCTGTGAAGGTATTGAGAGCTTATAGGGGTTGCATTGAAATAGGCATCAAGTTCCCTCCTTGTTTGCCAGGCTAAGTTCCTCTGACTCTGGTTCGAGTTGCCTCCATGCAGTCCTCCCCATATGGTTCTTACTTCCCTAGTGGTTGTTTCGTGGGGTCTTGTTTCCTTATAGCCCTCTGCGGCGGTGGTGGACTGTGGTCTTGTCATCTGGCAGCCAAATACTCCTTGTTATATCCTCTCTGGACCAAGTTTTCAAGTTCCTATTTGAGGTCATGACATTCAAATGTGTGATGTTTGTGGTCGTTGTGAAATAAGCAATATCTATTCTTGTCTCGGTGCACTAGGTTTCCTTCCAATTTTTCTGGCCATCTCAGCAACCCCTTATCTCTGATTTGCATGAGTATCTGCTCTCGGGGTGCTGTTAATTAAGTTAGGTTAGAAAATAAGTCTACATGTAAATACTTTGGCTTGCCTAGTTCGAGCGGCCTTGTTTCTTCACGAGGTCTTTTCTTCCCTTCCCACTGGTCAGTTTCCTTATTTTCTTCCCTTGGCTTATCCTTGGTTTGATCCCCATCTCACGAGCTTAGGAGCTCAGCTGCATTCATGTACTTGTGGGCGCGGGTAAGGAGCTTAGCCAAACTTGTGGGTGTTTTCTTTGCCAAGGACCACAGCCACTTCTTTTCACTTAGCCCAGCCATCATTTCCGTGAAGATTATGTTATTGCTGTATCCCTACACTTTTAGGGCCTCTACATTTTGTTGTCTAACAACACAGTCGCGTAGGTTCTCATCTCTATGTTGCCTGACGATGAGGAGATGAGTGGTAAGCTTCCTCTGGTCTCTACCTCCTAGGAATCGATTGATGAACATCTTGCTTTGTTCACCAAATGATGAGATAAAGCCTGGCTTTATCTGTCGATACCAAAAGCGGGTTGAGGATGTTAGTGTAAGAGGGAACGCTTTACACATAATAGCCCCTAAGGTATTGGAGTTCCATTCAAGTCCTGAAAGTCTCCAAGTGCTCAGTAGGGTACGTAGTGTTGTTGTAGGGCATGATGGATGACATCTTAAGCCGTGGGGGCATCTCTGCATGCATGATCTTCTCTATGACTGGAGGTTTTTCATGCTGAAATAGGGCCTCTACCGAGTAGGGGACCTCCATAGCTCGAACTCATCTCTGGTCACCTATTTGCTCTCAGAGCTTTTTTATCTCCGTCCCTAGGCTCAGATCGATTTCCGCTGTGTCTTCGACTTCAGTTTGCACCTTCCTTTTTTCAATAAGCATTGTGTGTAGATCATTAGGGTTATTAAGATGCACACCCTAGGGTTGTCAGCACTAGTCCCAGCGTTCTGGTCTTGTTGTTCCACCTCCTACGTCCTCCTCTGAATTAGGGGTCCCAACATGAGGGGCTCGACGCTGATGGTTAAGGGCTAGGGTAAGGGCTTGGACCTGCCTCTATAATTCTGTTATTTCCTCTCGTTGAGTTGGGTGGTCTCTTCGAGCGTTTACCCTTCGATTTGGATGGGGTATTGAGGATGGCACTTCATCAGAAATTGGGGGCACCCTTGAATGCACATAAGGGTTGGGCACCCGATTGGATCTTTATGTCTGATTGGATCTTCGACTCATTCTCTTAACTCTTCAGTTGGAAACAATGAAGCAAAGTATGCTTACCCTTTCATTTCCCACAGACGGCTGAATCTCGGCGATGAGATCAGGCCAAAATTGTATGTACTCCACTTCTCTCTCTGCACATGAAATGGGGAAAGGTAAAGTAGGAGACCTAGGAAGAAGGGGGTGGTCTCCCTTTTTACCCTCTGAAGCATAAGTCCGTAAGGGATGAAAGAGAGCAAAGTGGAGAAGTAGTTGAAAGTTTTTGCGTACCTTTGAAAGTGCATTTACTAGTGTATTTATAGTGCACTAGCAGGCCTCTCCTCCAATGGGGTATCTCCTCAGACCAACCCACGACTTCAGGCTTCTCTAATTGGCTTGGTCGGGTATGAGGTATAAGGTGATGACCCTGGGTGTCAGGACAGCCTGTCTTCGTATCCCACAATGCCCTTCCTAGGCCTTTGATGGACCGACCATAATAAATGCTTATGATGACACCCTACTTAACATAGGTTGACTGACTCCTTAGGTAGTGAGTTATTGCTACCTCAACCCAGGTGACGTTTTTTAATTGAGGCAGGAGCCCGGTGAGTTCCTCTTCAAGCATAACCTTTCTCTATTGGAACTTAGTCAAAATAGAAGTTGATTTACACGAACACCATCTACGACCCTTGAAGGGGCGTCCTCGGGGTGCCCCTTAAGGTGGCCTCGGAGTTGTCCCACAGGGGTTAGCCTTAAGGTGCCTATGAGGAGTGTCGTCATGCTTCCCCGAGGGGTGGCCTTGGGTGTCCTCGAGGTGCCACCAAGGGGTGGCCTTGGGACTCCTTGAGGGATTTGGCCTCGGATTGGGGTACTCGTGGCGCCCGATCTTGAGACTGTTTCAGTATCCAAAAATGAGTATAACATTATCCATTATATCAATAAATATTTATTGAACAATTAAATAAAATAATAATGGACCGAGTGACTATTGCGTATTTTAAAATTAAACCAATGACATAAAGAAATAAAATTACAAAGAGGACTTCAAGATTATATATTTCTAAAATATCTCATTCTCCACCTGATGTCCATCTTCATAATCTTCAAGCTTCGAACCACCCTTTTAATTAGGAAAAACTATTTTTCTTAATTATTAAATATTGACTTATTAAGTCGGTCAAACATAGGTGAAACTCAATCAATTAATTAATCTTTATTTTTCATAAAATTGAAAATTAATAATTAATTTTAAAATTATATTAATTTTGAAAATTTAAAAGATAATAGATAGAGTTAGGGTTATCATTAAACCCTACAATGATAGGGTAAGTTGGTATTAGGGTTTTTGCGAACTTCCTCAAATGTGACAACAGTTGCCACCAACGGTAGGACTCTCCTACCGCCACCCATCACCACAGGCCAACCCCAGTCTCTACCGATTACCACCAGCGGCCACCNAGAGTTAGGGTTATCATTAAACCCTACAATGATAGGGTAAGTTGGTATTAGGGTTTTTGCGAACTTCCTCAAATGTGACAACAGTTGCCACCAACGGTAGGACTCTCCTACCGCCACCCATCACCACAGGCCAACCCCAGTCTCTACCGATTACCACCAGCGGCCACCCCCGTCAGACACGTCGGCCTTACTTTTCTGGCGAGCTCATCGCCTGAGCTGATTTTTCGGTGGTGCCAATGCCGAAAATCCTATTTTCGGTGCCAACACCCGAATGTCCTAGGAATTCCCATTTATGATCATCATACAATTAAAGATCCATTATTTAACCATACATTCAAAAAACAAACCATCCATTCATTAACATATATCAAAATATATTATGAACAATGCAAGAACACCCATACAATATTTAATATACAAATATATAATGACCGCTCTGATACCAATTGTTGGAAATGCAATGCTAGCGTGGCGGAGGCGTGGTGGTATTTAAAAAGACTTTATTAAAAATGAATCGTACTTTTTTTGATAAAACGAAAAAAAGCGCGACGTAACGATTTTCAAAATAAAAATTATAATTGAAAACTCTTTTCAATCACGATCCATTATATATTTATATATTAAATCGAAGACATACATTGATAGGAATCATAAACCTCTTGTAGTCTATATCAAGCATCCTTGCAAATTAACGATCCTGCATTCCCATGAACAACAAACTTCGAGATCTACACCAAGATCTTCTAAGCCAATTCTCAAAGCACACTAGGACGTGTGAGGGCACGTAAAATAATTCAAAGACATTTTTTCTGTCTTTATATGTACTCAAAACATGAGATCTAGAGATTTACTAAGAATGATTAATTTAGTGAGACAAAACTCTAAAAGAATACGATGATTACTCTTTCACAGTTCTTGATTAACTTTTAATCACAAAGAAAAATTACCCTTCACAACAACTTTGTTCTCAACTCAATTAATTGATTCATCAACTGAGGCCATTAGAATAATATCTGTATATTTTCTAGATAATGAAATATCATATTTTTAGGAATAAACTAAAAATAATATTTAATCATAAAATTGTCATTGTAGTGCAACCCACTACAACTATGCACAACTGCAGTGCCACAAGACACTACAGTGTATCGTGTGGCACTACAATATTGTGCCTCCACTACTGTAGTACCGCGTGACACTATAATAGTCTATGTCAATCTCTAATTCTCAATCAATGATTGATACGTGAAAATTACTGTGAGTTAATTATTTATTTTAATCAGATTGTTATCTGAATATCAGTTAATTCAAAATTAACATATATGATTATCACTATCAACTAACTTAACTTTTATTTCCCAAATAACATATTTAGTTAGTTCAAATTATCTAATAATAATTTACAACTATATAATTTCACAAATTAAATATTGTGTCTAACTTATCGATAATTTAAAAAATAATCAATAATTATTTACATATATATATAATTTTTTAAATTATTATATATAAACAATTCAATTAATTAATCACACATAATTATCTCGTAATTATGCACTTGCCCCAAAAATAAATTTTTTTTTGTAAGTCAGTCATTTTCTCATGTCCTGAAATATTCACACCCTAGACTGTATACTACAGATGTGACTTAGGGAACTGTTCCTATAATCCTAAGCTCCAATAAATCAGATTATTAATTAAACTCTTTAATTAAATAATATTATCTACTAATTTCATTATTACTCCATTATAAATATGAAATTGTACTCTTAGAGATTGTAAAATGTATTTACAAAGTAATCTTATGTAGTCCATTGATATAATCATTTCACATAGCTATGCCCTCCTATTATTGGTTCGTAAATTAAAAATGGTCAAAATTATCATTTTACCCTTCTTATTACCTCTTGATCCTTAAGTACCATTCATTCACTAGTGAATGGCTAATTTATAATCGTCTTATAAATTTGAGCTCAATAACCATTTAATTCCAGAACTAACACTTAAGGGAACCAATATATGATCCATTAGGAAAGCTTCGATTCTAAATTTTCTAAGATCATGTTCTCAGCCATCTATATCACTGAATCTTGAAAACAAAAGTCACCAGCCTGTTTTACAAACAAACCTTAACGAGTGAAATAAAAGATGCAGTATACATGTATCAGAGTTCATGACTCTCAGGATTCAGATTGATTTTACATATGATCATCAGATTATTGAGTATTAAATATTCATGATAAATGGTACATTAATAAATATATTAATTCATATCGGTCCTGTCATATATAATCTTATTATATAAATCACCTTCACTAAGATGTCTATCCACATCAATGATCCGAATCTAGATCACATGCATTCATAATGCTTAGTAAACCTTACTAGCAATTATTCACTAAAGATTTCATACTTTAATATGTTGCTAATAATTTTATTCATCTCGTACTAATACAAGATCATAGTCTCATTAATGAATATGAAATTTTTAGATATTTAAATAAATTATTCAACAATAATTAAAAGAACAATTATATGAAAAATGTAATTCATTAAACTTCATATTAAAATGTTAATACACATTATTTGAGGCATTACCCCCCAATACCAGATTGTTGTGTTTCATGAAGAAGACCAAATTCTGATATTTTCCATGTCAAATATAAGGCTGAATTTGAGGTATCGAGGAGTGACGGGAATTTTTTTAATTTTTCTGGTTTGGTTCGTTGGAACGGGACCTATTTCATGAGGCACTGGGTAACGGTCGACGGTGGACAGTAGGTGCAACCCATGGTGAGATCAAGGATGTCAACAAGCGATAGATGGTTTCGGTGTCAGGGATCGATCTCACCCTATCTTGAAGATTGATTTTATACTTTAAATTAAGATAGGGTAAGGTTATGCAAGGCTAGGATATATTTTAGATATTTATCTTTTATACCTGTTGTTTTGTTTATTATATTTTATACCCAGCATGCGTAGATATTTATTTTATGCACATCACATTAGATATCATGTGGCTTTAGGTTTCTAAAAGGATAAGCATTTGTGATTTCATGATGAAGAAAAAATAAAACATAATTGATTAGGGTATAAAATGACTAACCCTAGAAGCATGTTATTAGTTTTTATTAAAATGTAATTTTTTATTTTAATAATCTCACTAGATATTTAATTTACCGTTAATTAAATTAGATTATTAGAATTAGATAAAATTATATTGACTTAAATATAATCCTAATTGAGCATGCTTATTTAGTCGAAGTAGGTTGCTAAAGATTAGGTTGGTTAGTTACCTAATTTCACTTAGTAACCCACGATAATAAAAACTCATATAATTTAAAAAATCAAGTGGGTGCAAGATTCTTAATCGAAACTCATGGTCTCCATTATTAGATCATAGTAAGGTGCTAGGGTACCTCGTCTTCAATCTTGGAAGCTCCCTAAAGGAGGGTATCTGAAGTGTCAGATAGTAGAACTATGGTCTTCATACTGATCACCATGATATGTGAATAACTGGAAACGACCTGCCTAAGCACAAGTTTTCCACTTGTCACAAGTCTGAGGGCGAAATAATGGTATACACTCAACTCGTTTTTGTAGTATCCCGCCTAAGCAGTTCTAATTTGGAAGCTCAGTACTTATTTCGAGAGACCAAAGCTGAACATTAGTTAATTGTGAGATATTAATACTAGATTAGTAGGATTACTATGTATTAACATTAGATTGGTAATTAATTTGATTGGACTATCCTACCTAACTTTTAATTGTGTGTTTTGCCTAAGCATGTGTATGTTTATGAGAGTTGGGATATCGTTGCATACACTACATGTTAATTTATTGAATTTTTTATTTTCATGCTATGATGTATGCTTTAATTAGAACGTGTTTGTAATGATTGAGAAATTTATTATTTTGAGCCCATTAGCATCTATATTAAAAATACTATCAAAATTAAAGGACATTAACTAGGACTTTAATTTGACCGTAAAAAGAAGCAAATATACTCCTAATTAACCCTACTCTAGACCTTTCTTAGAGTTCCACTCAGGAGAATAAAATTAATAGTGGCTATGTAGATAGCTTGAATTTTAGCTCCATGTAACATGGTGTCATTATATGACAAATATGTTGGAACTAAAGTAAATTCATTCTCCATGGAAGCTAATATAATTATTAATCTCTAGTAAGATGTTTGAAGGGTAATGTTAAACACTTAGATGGCAAAGGAAACTCTGGTTGATGACCATATCCTTAGGGTTGTTTTTATTTAACTAGAACGAGATTCCTAAAGATAAAATCGATGGGAAAACCCATATAGATAGAGTCTTGGATGCTGGAGCGGATTCCTTACATCAGTTCATGATCAAACTATAGCACATACAATAATGTTTACTCAGGCTGAACTGGAACTCCATATAGCTAAGAGAATCTAGAAGACAATTTTTGTTAAACATGACCAAGTCCACTTCTTCTTTTGGGCTTAAGCTTATCCTAGATAAGATGAAGACGATAAAGATGTCCAAATATAGTTGATTCAGAGTAAGAAAGAGGGAGCAAGCTCTAATGGGAAGTGCTTCTATTGTTGGAAGACTGGATAGAAGAAAACTAGCTAAAAGGTTTTCTTAACTATAAAGATCTGAAACATGCATCTCATTAAGAAGTGACAAGTGATTGATTCTACTGCGTCCTGGGTGTAGATCTCAAATTATTTGGGGTTATACCCTCAAAGCATGTGTATTGACATCTTGATATTAAATTTAATGAGGATTACATTTTTCTTATAATTGTTCTTTTAAATTATTTTTGAATCATTTATATAAATATCTAAAAATTCAATATTCATTGATGATACTATGATCTTGTATTAGTACGAGAGGATTAAGATCATATATAATGAATAAAAATATCATCAATGTATTAAAGTACGGAATCTTTAATGAATTGTTGCTAGTACGGCTCATTAAGAATTATGAATGCGTGTGCTCTAGATCTGGATCATTGATGTGGATAGATATCTTAGTGAATGTACTTTATATAATGAGATTATATATGATTGGACCGATGTGAATTAATACTTTTAACAACGTGCCGTTTATAATAAAGATTTAATACACATCAATTCGATGATCATATGTAGATCAGTCTGAATCCTGAGTAGCCATGAACTCCTATATATGTATACTGGATATTTTGATTCACTCGTTAAGGTTTGTTTGTAAAACAGGCTAGTGATATTTATTTTGGAGATTCAGTGATATGGATCGCTGGGAACATTATCTTATAAGATTTGGAATCCAAGCTTTCCTAACGGATCATATATTGGTTCCCTTAAGTGTTAATTCTGGAATTGAATGGTTATTGTGCTCAAATTTATAATAAGATTATAAATTAGCCATTCACTAGCGGATTAATGATATTTAAAGATCACGAGGTAATTAAAAGGGTAAAATAATAACTTTGATCAGTTCTAATTTATGAATCAATAATTGGAGGACAGAACTACGTGAATTGATTATATTAGTGGTCTATGTTAGAATACTCTGTAAAGATAATTTATAATCTCTAAGAGTACAATTCCTTATTTATAGTGGAATAATAATAAAATTAATAAATAAGATTATCTAATCAAAGAGTTGAATTAATAATATGATTTATTGGAGCTTAAGATTATATGTCCATGATCCCCAAGTCACCTCTATACTACACAGTCTAGGGTGTGAATATTTCAGGACATGAGAAAAGGACTAACTTGCAAAAGAATTTTTATTCTGGGGCAAGTACATAATTATGAAATAGTTATGCGTGATTAATTAATTAAGAATTAATTAATATATATATATATATATATATATATATATATACACACACACACACACACACATATATACACACATATCATTTTTAGAAATTATCGATAAGTGAGACAAAATATCTAATTTGTGAAATTAGATAATTAAATTATTATAAGATAATAATTTGAATCAACTAAATCTGTTATTTGTGAAATAATAGATAGTTTAGTTGATAGGGATAATCAGAAATGTTAATTTTGAATCAACCAATATCTAGATATTTTTTTAATTAAAATAAATATTTAATTTACACTAATTGCGACGTGTCGATCAATGATTGAGAATCATAGAACACCATGGACTACTGTAGTGCAATGTGGCACTACAGCAGTAGACGTGTAACACTACAGTTGTGCACCATCATACAACGGGTCCCACTGTATTGGGCAATTTGAAATTACATATGAATTTTTAATTATCCATAAATATCAGATACGCTGTTATCTAGAATGAGATGTAGATTTATTTGAATGTCATTAGTTCATCAGTTGATCAATCAGAAAATTGAGTTTTGAACAAATTGCTCAGAGTGATTTTTCACTATGATTAAATAGTTAATCAGCTCTCCAAAAATAATAATCATCACGTTCTTTTAAAGAATCATCTCACAAAAGTTATTTGTAGTAAATCTCTAGATTTCATGTGGTGAGAACATCTAGAGACAAAAAAAGTGTCTTGTAATATTCGTAATTCTTTGTGAAGGTTCTAGGAAACTAGAAAGCTAAATGAGAGGGATCGCATGTTGTTCTTTGGATAAAGGAATGTGCACTATTTCGGATAGTGCATTTATTTCTAAATTTTTCTTTCATGATATGGAGTAAAATAACAATATACATAGCACATTATAGAAGAGAAAGGCTTCTCAAGCTAACTATATGTCAAATAACATATATCTTGGTCATATAATCTAAGTACGATTCGAAGACTAGTAAGAGACATAGGCTTAATGGCTTTTAGGTTTTTGAACTCTTACAAGTAAGCGAATCCATTATTGATAAGTATAAGACCAAGAGTCTTTTTAAGACAGAAGGACCCATTATTGATAAGTATAAGACCAAGAGTCTTTTTAAGACAGAAGGACGTAGAAGTCTGTGACGTTAGTGTTGGAATATATAACTTGAGTGGATAATTGAAAGTCTACATGAGGGGTGGCTATGGGTATAATGTCAATTTATTTTACAAGTACTCTAGATATGACTACGTTTGTCTTATGTTTCTGGGTTATGAAATTTTTGACAAATCAAAAAGTTTAGAACAAAAGTCGAGAATGCATTGGAGAGACAAACTACGTCTCTTCGATTTGATCGGAGAAGTAAATACCTCTTAATGGCATTCACGAACTACAAGGTGAATATTGGGATTGTATCTCAGTTGGTTACATCAAAGTCACCCAGAGAATAGTGTAACAGTAAGTAGAAATGTTTCTTTTAACATTATGATATCTAGGTGTAGTTATTTAACTGGCCTATTTTCGTTTTTAGGATTAGCTGTATAGATTACGCATTTTGAATCTAACATACTCTTTGACAGTATATAACCTTACTATAGTGGGAGCATTTCTCATTTATATGAGAAGTAAATGCTCCTAGGAGAGTTTGATATGATAATCTTGGTGGAACATAAGCTAGATAGCAATCACTACGTTGTAGTGGGAAAGGATCATGACCAAGTGAGAGATTCATGTTCAAATGAGAGTCTTTTTAGTCCATCTCGGAAGAACATGACTCAGATCCCAGAAACTATATAGAGGTTATAAATGATGTAAATTAAATCATTGGCTTCAAGCAATGAAATCTAAAAATTATTTCATTAACAATAATGGAGTATGGAAACTTATAGAAGCCCTAGAGTATTGGGTGCTGAAGATCTACAAGCAGAAGCAAGAAATAGACGTTGTTCGAATATGTCCATAAAGTAGCATGTAATAAATATTTATTTTTATTTAGTTATTTCTCAGACATTTGTATTACTGATTAGTTTAAAAATAAATTGAAAATTTTATTTTAAATTAAAATGTGTTTATAAATTATTCAAGTCCTGGAACTATTGTCAATGAAGAGTGAAGACAGAAGCGTTTCTAGACAAACTCTGTCGAAATAGTTCATAATGATATTCACACTCTTAGGATCGATTGGGTAATCGAATCCGATTATGACCGTTAAGTTGAATCGTTGGATGTCAGTCTTGGGGCATAAGAGCGGAGACTCAAATGGTTAACCTAGACATGTTATGAACATGTTAAATAGACCGGTAACAAATTAGTTTAGAGCCCAAAATTATTTATATAGCTCTAAATCTAATTGGTACACCTTGAGGGTATTTTCATAATTACCTTAATCCTGAATTGAATACTTAACTTGACTTGGTTAGTTTCAATTTTTGATATGTAAAATGGGTGAGTTAAGATTGGCGGGCAATACCTCAGCTGTTGGGATTGTAATTTAATTAAGTAAGAGTTATGTGATTCACAGATATGGAAATTCGTGGTTGGATTGCGAAAGCAACAATATCATCAATAAATTAACTTGGTCAAGTATTCGATGAAATGAGTCATTGAATAAGACTTTTAAATTGTATGAGACAATTCACTATAATGTATTTCTTATTCACAGTCAATAAAGGAGTTAAGAAAATAATAACAAGAGGGGTAAAATGATAATTTTACATTCCACTCTTATTACTGATATTCACGATGGGTATTATGTTAAAATATTATGTGGACCGTGAAAATAATAGAGTTTATTTACACCAACAGAAAGTGTAGCGCGCATGAATCGAGAGTTGATTCGGCATCGAACCTATAATAAAGTCATATGATGTCATGATTAAGTAGGTAAGGAATTTATGAAGATAAATTCACCGGGTATAAGAATCCTAAGCTTTGTTCATGTGGGTCCATTCGATCTCAGAAATAGCTCAGAGAACAAAATAGAAAAATGAACTAAGTTGGACCAAAATGTGTTTTGGTGCCAATGCATATTTCCTACACATATATGTGATAGGTGATGTCACTTAAGTTCGGTAAGTCTAATTGTTGTATTGAATTATTTTTTATTATTTTACAATTATTAGATAATTAGTTAAATAAAATAAATTAATTAATTAATTTATAGTGATCAATTTTATTTATCAATAGGATTGATGAATTTCGATAAAACTAAAACTCTAGGAGATCATGTAATTTTTGGCAATAATAGATAATTAGGGAAATTTTTGGAAATTTTATAATATATGGGTATATTTTTAAATACTAAAAATTATATTTTATATAAATATCTAATATTAATTTGATTGTAAAGAGAACGAGTATTAGATACGTTTGTTGTTATCATCACACAAAGAGATAAACATTTTCTCCTCTCACTACTGTTGCTGCCGAAATCAATCTGGAGAAGGACGATTTGATTTTTCTTATTCAATTGTTTTGAGAGCCCACAATCAAATTCATATGTAAAATTCTTCTGAAATATATTTCTAAAATTAACGGGTGGTTGTTGGTGGACTAATTCAGAAATCATTCGTGGAAGATCAGGTTCGTGATTTCTTAGAGCTTGAAAAACACGATGAACGTTCGAGGGAGTTCCACCAATTCAAAAACTCTCCGATACAGTGTAAAGGTGAAAAATCATTTTCCCTTAATCTAAAAGTGGTTTTAAATTATTGAATATGATTAAATTAGTTAAATCATTGTTTTTAAATTCCACCCACGAACTGTTCGTGGTTCCAATCTAATTTTTTTAATTTTTAAAATGATCAATCCTCAGACGCAAGGTCAAGATACTGAAGGATAGACGTAGTGAGAAATGGCATACTTAGAGAGAGGATATTAAGAATAGCAAATTATTTTCACTAATAGCTAAGCTCATGGTTATAAATATATTGTATCATTTACAGCTCATCTCGTTCACGAGTTTTGGCAAATGGATGTCAAGAACATTATCTTGTATGACGATCTTGAAGAAAAATTTTTATGTCTCAATTTTTGGATTTGTCATTGAAGATCAAGAATAATGATATACATTATGCATTAGTCCAGTTATAGACTTAGTGCATTAAGGACTTAGAACATTATGTTGATCATGCAATCAAAGTTTTGGTTTTGATCAATGACATAATGAGCCATGTCATTACAAGGGAAAGGAAGGAAACATAATGATTTTCTTGGTGTTTTATGTACATGACATTTTATCATCGAGAATGATGTAGAATTAAGTGTCACCGTTAAAAGCATGTTTGTCTGAATTTATGATATCAAAGACTTTTGAAAAGTTGTCTTGATTCTAAGAATTAAGTTCTTTCGAGATTTAAATATAGAAAGATGCTCTTATCCTATACTGCCTAGAGAATAATATGTTGTATAGATGTTCAATGAAGGATTCCACGAAAGGGCTTGTTACCCATTAAATTTGGAACCTACGTATTCTGTCAGTGTCTTATGACATAGGATGGAATAAATAACATGAAGACAGTTCCATTGCTTTTCATAGTGGGAAGTCTTCAGTATGTTATATTGTACACTAGATGTACATTTTGTAGTAGGCTTAACCAGTAAATTTCAGTTAAATCTTGGACGATTTCACTAGATAGTTGTGAAGCATATACTCAACTATCTTAGGAGAATGAGACATTATGTGCTTGTCTATCGTGGTGAGAATCGCATAGTAGTTCCGTATATGGATTGAAATTTTCAATTAGATTACTTTAGCGGTACAAACTAGTAGGCCCATTTATAAAGATTTTAGCCACATATTTATTTGGGGCACATGTAGAGAACATGAGGGCTAAGCTGGTTGTAGACATGCCTTAGGGCAAGTGGGAGATTGTTAGAATTGTGCCCTAGAAGCACTGAAATTCTATTATATTTATTGAGACATTTAATTTTGATTAATAATATATAGCTTATTCTTATATTATGTGCAATAAATTCTTGTAAAAGGTCCACAAGCATAATAGTACTTGGTTAATGGGTTCTATGGAGTTTAGCTCATAGGTACAAGGTATTTAGCCAAGAGTCCTTTTTTACTTGTAAATACTTAATTTCACAGTCTAGTGAAGCTAGGCGCTTTGCTAAGAGAAGATTGTAAGACATTAATTCTATTATGTAGAGTGGCATACCTTGCTCACTAGGTGGAATACCTAGTTAATGTACTAGTGCATTTGGAATGCATTGAAAGGACTAATGAGTCAAATCTTAAGTATAATACTATCAAATAAATATCATTACTCATTGTTATTATTTTATGAGTATTCTCAATCTTGAAAGAGTTATGACCTCATATTTAATAAGTTTGTTGTTTTGATCTACTAAGAATGAGACTCTATGAGTCAACATATTCCCCAGGTTGGATGGTTGAGTTATTAGATAGTGAGTTCATAAATTCTCAATAGTAGAATCCATAGACACTTTTAATTAAGTGACAATACCCTTTAGCTAATTAATTTATGTGGTCACATATTCTAAGCGTTTAGTATCTCTTGTGGTGTATTCAAGATTTGATAATTTTACTTGAGACGTCAAGTATGAAAATTATCATAGTTGACTAATAGAATGAATTTGGAACCAAAGGATACTTAGATGTGTATAAATATTAGGTCGATAGTAATTAACCTAATTATGCACGGTACTATATTATGGATGAACATTATAAAATGAATAATAGATCAATGATAGCTTCATCGAGTAATATAAAATAGAGTTGAAGTTCAATTAATAATTAATAAATTTGATTATGAGTTTAATTGATAAAGTTTATTAATTATGTAGCGAACTGTATTTTTATCCTTGCGATCCCTTTACTAGCCTCAGATTTGGGTTACGTTGTCATATAAATTTTTTAATAAACAAGTGTGGCTCGACGTGGATACCTTACAGTCAACCAATGGTCTAAAAACTAACTCAATGTTTATTCTAAAAGGTCAATGATTAATTAAAATTAAATTATTTAATATTATTTAATTAATTTAATTTAATATTATTTAATTAATTTAATTTAATTAAAAATACTAACAACGGTCGGGAATTTCCCAACTGTTGCCTTGTTTCACATGGGTTACAATTGTAACCCATGGAAGCAACGGTATTTTGTAAGCCAATTTCTCATAACTGTTTGGTAGATTTTTCCTTACTTCGTGATTAAGAAATGAAGTGCTTTGGCCGAACAATTTTTTTTTACAAATAATAAGAAAATGAACAAGAGTTAAATTATTGTTGAATAATTTATATAAATATCTGAAAATTCTATATTCATTAATTAGACTCTGATCTTGTATTAGTACGAAAGGATTAAGATCATAGATAATGAATAAAATTGTCAGCAACATATTAAAGTATGGAATCTTTAATAAATAGTTGCTAATACAGTTCACTAAGTATTATGAATGTGTGTGAATGTATTTTATATAATGAGATTATTGATATTGATAGACATCTTAGTGAATGTATTTTATATAATGAGATTATATATGACTGGATCGATGGGAATTAATATCTTTATCAACGTGCCGTTTATAGTAAAGATTTAATACACATCAATTTGATTATCATGTATAGATCAGTTTGAATTCTGGGTAGTCATGAACTTCTATACATGTCTATTGGATCTTTTGATTCACTCGTTAATTTTTGTTTGTAAAATAGGCTAGCGACTTTTGTTTTGGAGATTCAGTGATATAGATGGCTAGAAACATGATCTTCCAAGATTTGGAATCCAAGCTTTCTTAATGGATCGTATATTGGCTCCCTTAAGTGTTAATTCAAGAACTGAATGGTTATTGGGCTCAAATTTAGAATAAGATTATAAATTAGCCATTCACTAGTGGATTAATGGTATTTATGGATCAAGAAGTAATTAGAAGGGTAAAATGATAAATTTCACCATTTCTAATTAACGAACCAATAATTGGAGGATAGAGCTACATGAATTGATTATATCATTGGATTACATGAGAATACTCTGTACATATACTTTGCAGTCTAGGGTGTGAATATTTTAGGACATGAGGAAATGACTGACTTGCAAATGAATTTTTATTCTGGGGAAAGTACATATTTATGACATAATTATGTGTGATTAATTAACTAAAAATTAATTAATTAAATTATATATATATATGTAGTTTTTTGAAATTTTATATATATTAATAATTATCGATTATTTTTTTAATTATTGATAAGTGAGACAAAATATCTAATTTGTGAAATTAAATAACTAAGTTATTATTTAATAATAATTTGGATAAACTAAATCTGTTAGTTTTGAAATAACAAATAATTAGTTGATAGAGATAATGAGATTGTTAATTTTGAATTAACTAATATCTAGATATTTTTCTAATTAAAATATAATTTTAATATACAATAATTGTCACAGTTTGATCAATTATTGAGAATCATAGATCATCATGGACTACTGTAGTGTCACATGGCACTACAGTAGTAGGCATGTAACACTGCAGTGCCACACGGCACTGTAGTGGGGTGTGACACATAGTGCCATGAGGAACTGTGTTGCTTCATGCCAACCACAATGTTGTGTGGTATTGCAGTTCTGCACCATTATACAGTGGGTTCCACTGTATTGGGTAATTTAAAATTAAATATTAAATTTTAATTATCCCAAATATCTGATACGCCATTTTCTAGAATAAGATACACATTTTATTTGAATGGCATTAGTTGATTAGTTTATCAGATCATCAGTTGATCAATTAGAGAATTGAGTTACGAACACACTTTCTTAGAGTGATTTTTCTCTATGATTAATAGTTAATCAAATCTCCAAAAAGAATAATCAGAGCAAATGTTTTGAATTATTCGAGAAATGCCTTAAAAATATAAGTGATGGTTTTGATTATTATCGATATTCCCTTGCAAAACCATTTATATTTTAGGTGTAAATTTTCATTGGTTATGTAATTAAAGGGACAATCTATGAGGAGATTGTTTTTCCCTTTAGGTTTGTATTTATTTTTTATAAATTCTTGTAAACTTTCTTCAAAAGAAAGTTAGGATTGTTATGATGTAATTATTCATATCGGGTGGACATCAAAATAATTCGAAAGGAGTATCGAAAGATGGTTGAAAATTTTGGCCGAACAAAAAAACTTTTGTTTAGAAGAAGAAAAAGAACAGGAGTTAATTTTGTGGTCTGACTTTTGGTGACATTTGGAGTAAAAAAGATCCAATGTGACGTGTTTTGGCCCAAATGAGATGAACTTGGCTATTTGGGTATGGTATGTACTCGACCTGACTCTTAACACCAATAAATATTTTAGATAAAAATTTAGAGTGAGATGTTCATTTTTAAGTGCTTCTAGTGCCATGCAGAGCCAAAAAGATCAATGGGACGTGTTTAGAACCGAATGAGGTGAACTTGGCTATACTAGGATCTTCTGGGTATGGCACATACTTGACCTGACTTTTAACACCCAAAAACATTTTGGATAAGTATTTGGAGTGTGTTGGTCAATTTTGGTGCTTCTAGTACCATGCACAATAAAAAAGACCCGATGAGACGTGTTTAGGCCCAAATGAGACAAACTTGGCTAAACACCCAATACACATTTTAGATAAGAATTTAGAATGTGGTGGTCATTTTAGGTGCTTCTAGTGTCATGTAGAGTCAAAAAGACCCAATGAGAAGTTTTTAATCCCAAATGAGACGAACTTGGCTAAACTTGGATCATTTGAGCATGGTGTGTAATCCATCTGACTTTTGAGACACAATACACGTTTTGGATAAGAATTTGGAGTGTGGTGGAAATTTTAGGTGCTTCTAGTGTCATGCGGAGTCTAAAAGATCAAATGGGATGACTTTAGGCCAAATGAGACAAACTTTGCTAACCTGAAATATTTGGGAATGATAGGTGTACGACCTAACTTTTGACACTGAATACACATTTTGGATAAGATTTTGGAGTGTGGTTGTCATTTGATGTCCTTCTAGTGCCATGCGGAGTCAAAAAGACCCAATGGGACATCTTTAGGACCAAATGAGATGAACTTCGCTAAACATGAATCTTTTGGGCATGGCATGTACTCGACCTTACTTTTGATACCACTACACATTTTGGATAAGAATTCATAGTGTGGTGGTCATTTAGGAGCTTCTAGTGCCATGCCGAGTCAAAAAGACCCAAGTAACGTGTTTAAGCCCAAATGAGATGAACTTGGCTAAACTTAGCTCTTTTGGGCATGGATTGCACTCAAACAGACTTGTAACACCAATACACATTTTGGATATGATTTTGGAGCATGGTGATCATTTTAGGTTCTTCTAGTACCATGCAAAGTCAAAAAAGACCCAATAGGACATGCTTAGGCTAAAATTAGAAGAACTTGACTATAATTGGATCTTTTGTGCATGCCATGTACATGACCATACTTTTGTTACCCAATACACATTTTGGATAAGAATTTGGAGTGTGGTGGTCATTTTAGGTGCTTCTAATGCCATGTAAAGTCAAAAATACCCAACAATACCTGTTTAGGCCCAAATGAGATCAGCTTGGCTAAACTTAGATATTTTGGCCTTGGCATGCACTCGACCTAACTTATGACACCCAATACAACTTTTGGATAAGAATTTAGAGTGTGCTGGTCATTTTAAGTTCTTCTAGTACCATGAGATGAACTTGGCAATACTTGAATTTTCTGGGCATCACATGTACTCGACCTCATTTTTAACATCCAATACCGATTTTGAATAAGAATTTAGAATTTGGCGGCCATTTTAGGATCTTCTAGTGCTATGCCGAGTCAGAAAGACCCAATGGAACGTGTTTAGGACCAAATGAGATGAACGTGGCTAAACTTTGCTCTTTTAGGCATGGATTACACTCGACCTGACTTATGAAAACCAATACACATTTTGGATAAGAAATGAGATGAACGTGGCTAAACACCCAACACACATTTTGGTTAAGAATTATGAGTCTGCTTGTCATTTTAGGTGTTTCCAGTGCCATGTGAAGTCAAAAAGGCCCAATGGGATGTGTTTAGGGCCAAATCAGAATAAATCAGCTATACTTGGATCTTTTCTGCATGACACATACTCGACCAGACTTTTGACACCCCAATTCAAGTTTTGGATAAGTGTTTGGAGTGTGGTGGTCATTTTTGGTGCTTCAAGAACAACGCAGATTCAAAAAGACCCAAAGGGATGTGTGTAGGCCCACATGAGATGAAATTTACTAAACATTGCTAAAAACCCAATACACATTTTTTATAAGAATTTAGAGTGTGATTGTCATTTTTGGTGCTTCTAAAATTAGATCTATTGCCCGAAAGAGATGAACGCGACTAAACTTAGCTAAAAACCCAATACATGTTTTGGATAAAAATTTAGAGTGTGATTGTCATTTTAGGTGCTTCTTATGCCATGCGGAGTCAAAAAGATCCAATGGGACGTGTTTAGCCCAAATGAGATGAACGTGGCTAAACTTGGATTTTTTCAGCATGACATGTAGTCGACTTGACTTTTGACACCAAACACATGTTTTGGATAAGAATTGCAAGTGTGGTGATCATTTCAGGTGCTTCTAGTGCCATACATTGCAAAAAAACTCAATGGGACGTGTTTATGCCCAAATGAGATGAACGTGGCTAAACTTGGATCTTTTGGGCATGGCATCTACTCGACTTGAATTTTGACACCCAATACAAGTTTTGGATAACAATTTAGCATTGTGGTCATTTTTGGTGCTTCTAGTGCCATGCCGAGTAAAAAAGACCCGTTGGAATGACTTTAGGCCTAAATGAGATGAACTTGGCTAAACTTGACTGTTCTGGTATGGATTGCACTCGACCTGACATATGACTCCCAATAGACATTTTGGATAAGATTTTGGAGTGTGATGGCCATCTTAAGTTCTCCTAGTACCATGGAAAGTAAAAAAGATGCAACGAGATGTATTTAGGCCCAAATGCGATCAACTTGACTATAGTTGGATCTTTTTGGCATGGCATGTACACGTCCCAGCTTTTGTCACCCAAAATATGTTTTGGATGAGAATTTTTAGTGTGGTGGTCATTTTGGGTGCTTCTAATGCCATGCAGAGTCAAAAAGAATGGGGTGTGTTTAGGCGCAAATAAGATGAACTTGGTTATACATGGATCTTTTAGGCATGACATGTACTCGACCTTACGTTTGACACCCAATAAATGTTTTGGATAGAAATTTAATGTGTGGTGGTCATTTTCGGTGTTTCTAGTGCCATATTGAGTGAAAAGACCCAATGGGATGTGTTTAAACCCAAATGAGACGAACTTGGCTATAATTGGATCTTTTATGCATGACATGTACATTACTTGAATTTTCCACCCAAGACACGTTTTGGATAATAATTTGGAGTTTGGTAGTCATTTTAGGTGCTTCTAGTGTCATGCAAAGTCAAAAAGACCCAACAGGATCTGTTTAGGCCCAAATGAGATAAACTTGGCTAAACTTAGATATTTTGGGCATGGCATGCACTTGAACTAACTTATGACACCGAATACATCTTTTGGATAAGAATTTAGAGTGTGGTGGTCAATTTAGGGTCTTCTAGTACCATGAAAAGCAAAAAAAAAACTCAATCATACGTGTTTATGCCCAAATGAGATGAAATTGGCAATACTTGAATCTTCTGGACATGGCATGTACTCGAACATACTTTTGACACCCAATACCCATTTTGAATAAGAATTTAGAGCTTGGTGGTCATTTGAGGTGCTGCTAGTGCCATGCCGAGTCAAAAAGGCCTAATGGAACGTGTTTAGGCCCAAATGAGATGAAATTTGTTAAACTTGTCTCTTTTGGGCATGGATTGCACTTAACCTGACTTTTGATATCTAGTACACATTTTGGATAAGAAATGAGATGAAATTGGATAAACACCCAATACACGCTTTGGCTAAGAATTATGAGCGTGCTTGTCATTTTAGGTGTTTCTAGTGCCATGTGAAGTCAAAAAGACCCAATGTGATGTGTTTAGGGCCAAATCAGATGAAATCGGCTATACTTGGATCTTTTGGGTAGGACACGTAGTCATCCTGACTTTTAAGACCCAATTCAAGTTTTGGATAAGTATTTGGAGTGTGGTGGTCATTTTTGGTGCTTCAAGAACCATGCAGATTCAAAAAGACCCAACGGGATATGTGTAGGCCCATATGAGATGAAATTTACTAAACATTGCTAAAAACCCAATACATATTTTTTTATAAGAATTTAGAGTGTGGTTGTCATTTTAGTTGCTTCTAAAATTGGTTATATTGCCCGAACGAGATGAACGTGGCTAAACTTTGATCTTCTGGGCATGACATGTACTCGACCTGACTTTTAACACAAAATAAACATTTTGGATATGAATTTGGGGTGTCGTGGTCATTTGCGGTGCTTCTAGCGCCTTACAGAGTGAAAAAGACCCATTGAGACGTGTTTTATGCACAAATGAGATGAGCTTCGCTAAACATGGATCTTTTGGGCATGGCATGTACTCGACCTAACTTTTGACAATCAATACATGTTTTGGATAAGAATTTAGCATTGTGGTCATTTTTTGTGCTTCTAACACCATGCCGAGTAAAAAAGACCCATTGGAATGACTTTAGGCCCAAATGAGATGAACTTGGCTAAACTTGGTTGTTTTGGCATGGATTGCACTCGACCTGACATATGGCACCCAATGGACATTTTGGATAACAATTTGTAGTGTGATGATCATTTCAGGTTCTTCTAGTACCACGAAAAGTCAAAAAGATGCAATGGGATGTGTTTAGGCCCAAATGAGATGAACTTGGCTGTACCTGGATCTTTTGGGCATGGCATGTACTCGACCTAGCTTTTGTCACCCAAAACATGTTTTAGATAAGAATTTTGAGTGTGGTGGTCATTTTGGGTGCTTCTAATGCCATGCTGAGTGAAAAAGACCAAATGGGATGTGTTCAGGCCCAAATAAGATGAACTTGGCTATACTTGGATCGTTTAGGCATGGCATGTAATCGACCTTACTTTTAACACCCAGTAAATGTTTTGGATAAAAATTTAAAGTGTAGTGGTCATTTTAGGTGCTTCTAGTGCCATGTGGAGTGAAAAGGATCCAATGGGACGTGTTTAAACCAAAATGAGACGAACTTGACTATATTTGGATCTTTTTGCATGGCATGTACATCACTTAACTTTTCTCACCCAATACATGTTTTGGATAAGAATTTGGAGTGTGGTAGTCATTTTTGGTGCTTCTAGTGTCATGCAAAGTGAAAAAGACCCAACAAGACTTGTTTAGGCCCAAATGAGATAAACTTGGCAAAACTAAGATACTTTCGGCATGGCATGCACTCGACCTGACTTATGACACCCGATACATCTTTTAAATAAGAATTTAGAGTGTGGTGGTCATTTTTAGTTCTTCTAGTACCATGACAAGTAAAAAAAACTCTATCGGACGTGTTTATGCCCAAATGAGATGAACTTGGCTATACTTCAATCTTCTGGGCATGGCATGTACTCGACCTTACTTTTGACACCCAATACCCATTCGGCATAAAAATTTAGAGCTTGGTGGTCATTTGAGGTGCTTCTAAAGCCATGTCGAGTCAAAAAGATCCAATGGAACTTGTTTAGGGCTAAATGAGATGAACTTGGCTAAACTTAGCTCTTTTGGGCATGGATTGCACTAACCTGACTTATGACAACTAAGACACATTTTGGATAAGAAATGAGATGAACTTGTCTAAACACCCAATACATGTTTTGGCTAAGAATTATGGGCGTGCTTGTCATTTTTGCTGTTTTTAGTGCCATGTGAAGTCACAAAGACCCAATGGGATGTGTTTAGGGCCAAATCAGATGAAATCGGCTATACTTGGATCTTTTGGGCATAACACGTACTCGACCTGACTTTTGACTCCCAATTCAAGATTTGGATAAGTATTTGGACTGTGGTGGTCATTTTTTGTGCTTCAAGAACTATGCAGATTGAAAAAGACCCAAGGGGATGTGTGTAGTCCCAAATAAGATGAGATTGACTAAACTTGGCTAAACACCTAATACACATTTTTATGAGAATTTAGAGTATGGTTGTCATTTTAGGTGCTTCTAAAATTGGATCTATTGCCCGAATGAGATGAACGTGGTTAACCATGGATCTTCTGGGCATGACATGTACTCGACCTGACTTTTGACACCAAATAAACATTTTGGGTATGAATTTGGAATGTGGTGGTCTTTTGTAATGCTTCTAGTGCCGTACAGAGTCAAAAAGACCCAATGAGACGTGTTTATGCACAAATGAGATGAGCTTCGCTAAACATGGATCGTTTGGGCATGGCATGTACTTAACCTGACTTTTGACACTCAATGCATTTTTTGGATAAGAAGTTGGAGTGTGGTTGTTAATTTTGGTGCTTCTAGAGCCATGCCGAGTCAAAAAGACCCAATGGAATGAGTTTAGGTCCAAATGAGATGAACTTCGCTAAACATGGCTCTTTTGGTACGGATTGCACTCGACCTGACTCATGACACCCAATAAACATTTTGGATAAGAATTTGGAATGTGGTGGTCATTTTAGGTTTTCTCGTACTATGTAAAGTCCAAAAGATGCAATGGGACATGTTTAGGCCCCAATGAGACGAACTCAACTATATTTGGATCTTTTGGGCGTGGCATGTACTCGACCTGAATTTTGAAATCCAAAACACATTTTGGATAAGGATTTAGAGTGTGGTGGTCATTTTAATTGCTCTAATGCCTTGTAAAGTAAAAAATACCCAAGAAGACCTGTTTAGTCCCAAATGAGATTAGCTTGGTTAAACTTAGATATTTTGGCCTTGGAATGCATTTGACCTGACATATGACACCCAATTCAACTTTTGGATAAGAATTTAGAGTGTGGTGGTCATTTTAAGTTCTTCTAGTACCATGAAAAGTAAACAAATAATGTGTTTAGACCCAAATCAGATGAAATTGGCTATACTTTGTTCTTTTGGGAATTACACATACTCGACCAGAATTTTGACACCCAATATATGTTTTGGATAAGTATTTGGAGTGTGGTGGTCAGTTTTTGTGCTTCTAGAGCCATGCAGATTCAAAAAGACCTAATCGGACATGTGTAGGCCCAAATAAGATGAAATTGACTAAACTTGGCTAAAACCCAATAGACGTTTTGGATAAAATCTTAGAGTGTTCTTGTCATTTTAGGTGCGTCTTGTGCCATGCGGAGTCAGAAAGACCCAATGGGATGTGTTTAGCCCAAATGAGATGAACGTGGCTAAACTTGGATCTTTTCAACATGGCATGTAGTCGACTTGACTTTTGACACCAAATACACATTTTGGATAAGTATTGTGAGTGTGGTGCTCATTTCAGGTCCTTCTAGTGCCATACAGAACTAAAAGACTTAATGGGATGTGTTTATGCGCAAATGAGACGAGCTTCACTAAACTTGGATCTTTTGGGCATGGCATGTACTCGACCTGACTTTTGACACTCAATACACGTTTTGGATGAGAATTTAGCATTATGGTCAATTTTGGTGCTTCTAGCGCCATGCCGAGTAAAAAAGACCCGTTGGAATGACTATAGGCCCAAATGAGATGAACTTGGCCAAACTTGGATGTTTTGGTATGGATTGCACTCGACCTGACATATGACACCCAATAGACATTTTGGATAAGAATTTGGAGTGTTATGGTCATTATAGGTTCTTCTAGTACCATGCAAAGTCAAAAAGATGGAATGGGACGTGTTTATGCCCAAATGAGATGAAATTGACTATACTTAAATATTTTGGGCATGGCATGTACTCGACCTAGCTTTTGTCACCCAAAACATGTTTTGGATAAGAATTTTGAGTGTGGTGGTCATTTTGGGTGCTTCTAATGCTATGCAGAGTCAAAAAGACCAAATGGGACGTGTTTATGCCCAAATAAGATTAACTTGACTATACTTGGATCTTTTAGGCATGGCATGTACTTGACCTTACTTTTGACACCCAATAAATGTTTTGGATAAAAATTTAAAGTGTGGTGGTCATTTTAGGTTCTTCTCGTACCATGTAAAGTCCAAAAGATGCAATGGCACGTGTTTAGGCCCAAATGAGACGAACTCAACTATACTTGGATCTTTTGGGCATGGCATGTACTCGATCTGACTTTTGACACCTAAAACACATTTTGGATAAGAATTTAGAGTGTGGTGGTCATTTTAGATGCTTCTACTACCATGTGGAGTCCAAAAGACCCGATGGTATGAGATGAGATGAACTTGGCTAAACTTGGTTTAAGACCGAATACATATTTTTTACAAGAATTATGTGTGCGCTTGTCATTCTAGGTGCTCCTAGTGCTATGTGAAGTCAAAAGGACCTAATGGGATACGTTTAGGCCCAAATCAGATGAGCTTGCCTATACTTGGATATTTTGGGAATGATATGTACTCGACCTGACTTTTGACACCCAATACCAGTTTTGGATAAGTATTTGGCATGTGGTGGTCAGTTTTGTGCTTCTAGTGCTTTGTAGAGTAAAAGCGACCCAATGGGACTTTGCTATATGCCCAATACATGTTTTGTGAAAGATTTATGAGTGTGTTTGTAATTTTAGGCGCTTTTAATGCCATCCGGAGTCAAGAGACCCATTGGGACTTGTTTAGGCCTATATCAGATGAGCTTGGCTAAACTTGGCTAAACGCTCAATAGAAGTTTTGTAAGGAATTCGGAGTGTGGTTGTCATTTTACGTGCTTGTAATTCCATGCGGAGTAAAAAAGACCCTATGGGACTTCTTTCGACCCATAGGAGATGAGCTTGGCTAAACTTGGCTAAACTTGGGTAAACTTGGCTAAACCTCAATACTCATTTTGGATGAGAATTATGAGTTTGGTTGTCGTTTGAGGTGCTTCTAGTGCCATGCGGAGTCAAAAAGACCTAATGGGACGTGTTTAGCCCAAATGAGACGAACTTAGCTAAACTTGAATTTTTTGGGCATGGCATGTACTCGACCTAACTTTTAAAACCCAATACACAGTTTGGTATAACAATTTGGAGTGTGGTGGTCATTTTAGGGGCTTCTAATACAGAGCAAAGTACAAAAACCCAATGGGGCGTGTTTAGGCCCAAATGAGATGAACTTGTATAAACATGGATCGGGCAAGGCATGTACTCGACCTGACTTTTGACACCCAATCCACATTCTGAATAATAATTTGGAGTGTGGTGGTCATCTTAGGTACTTGTAGTGCCATTCCAAGTCAAAACGACCCAATGGGACGTGTTTAAGCCCAAATGAGATGAAGTTGACTAAACTTGGATCTTTTGGGCATTTAATGCACTCAACCTAACTTCTAACACCCGATAAATATTTTGGATAAGAATTTGGAGTGTGGTCATCATTTGAGGCGCTTCTAGTGCCATGCAGAGTCAAAAAGACCCAATGGGATGCGTTTATGCCCAAATGAGACGAACTTGGCTAAACACCCAATACACGTTTTGTATCAGAATTATGAGTGTGGTTGTCCTTTCTATTTCTTCTAGTTCCATGCACAGTCAAAAAGACCCAATGGGACGTGTTTAGGCCCATATACGATTGTATATTGGCTAAACGCCCAATACACATTTTGGATAAGAATTTGGTGTGTGGTTGTCATTTTCCGTGTTTCTAGTGCCATACTAAGTAAAAAAGATCCAATGTGACGTGTTAATGCCCATATAAGATGAACATTCCTAAGCTTGAATCATTTGGACATGGCATGTAACCGATCTGACTTTTGACACTGAATATATGTTTTGGATAAGAATTTTGAGTATGGTTTACATTTTTGGTGCTTCTAGTGCCATACGTTGTAAAAAAGACCCAATGGGACGTGTTTACACCTAAATGAAGTGAAATTGGCTAAACTTGAATCTTTTGGGTATGACATGTACTCGACCTGACATTGACATGAAATACACATTTTGGATAAGAATTTAGAGTGTGGTGGTCATTTTAGGAGTTACTAGTGCAGTAATAATGAACATGGCTAAAGTTCGATCTTCTTAGTATGGCATGCCCTCGACATGATTTATGACACCCAATACATATTTTGGATAAGAATTTGGAGTGTGGTGGTCATTTTAGGTTCTTCTAGTTCCAAGCGAAGTCAAAAAGATCCAATGGGACGTGTTTACGCCAAAATGAGATAAACTTGGATAAACTTGGCTAAACACCCTTTAAAAATTTTGGATCAGAATGGTTGTAATTTTAGGTGCTTCTAGTTCCAAGCAAAGTCAAAAAGACCCAATGGGACGTGTTTAGGCCCAAATGAGATGAACGTGGTTAAACTTGCATCTTTTCGACATTGCATGTACTTGACTTGACTTTTGACACCTAATACACGTTTGGATAAGAATTTGGAGTGTGGTGATCATTTGAGGTGCTTCTATTGCCATGCAGAGTAAAAAAACCCAATGAGACATGTTTAGGCCCAAATGAGATGAACTAGGCTAAACTTGGATGGTTAGGCACTACATGTCCTCAGCCTGACTTTTGACACCAAATACAGATTTTGGATAAGAATTTGGAGTGTGGTGCTCATTTTAGGTGCTTCTAGGGATATGCTAAGTCAAAAAGACCCAATGGAACGTGCATGGCACGTTGGAAGTTTTGGGCATGACATGCACTCAGCCTAACTTATGATGCCCAATACACATTTTGGATAAGAGTTTCGAGTATGGTGGTCATTTTTTGTTCTGCTAGTGCCATGTAGAGTCAAAAGGACCTAATGGGACGTGTTTAGGCCCAAATAAGATGAACTTGGCTATACTTGGATCTTTTAGGCATGGCATATACTCATCCTTACTTTTGACAGCCAATACACATTTTAGATAAGAATTTAGAGTGTGGTGGCCATTTAAGGTGCTTTGAGTGCCATGCGGAGTGAAAAAGACCCAATTTGACGTGTTTAGGCCTAAATGAGACAAACTTGGCTAAACTTGGCTAAACAATCAATGCACATTTTGGATAAGAATTATGAGTGTGGTTGTCATTTTAGCTAAACTTCGATCTTCTGGGCATGGAATGCCCTCGACCAGACTTATGACACCTAATACACTTTTTGGATAAGAATTTGGAGTGTGGTGGTCATTTTACGTTCTTCTAGTGCCATGCAGAGTCAAAAAGATCCAATGGGACATGTTTATGCCCAAATGAGACAAACTCGGCTAAATACCCATTAAACATTTTGGATAAGAGTTTGGAGTGTGGTTGTCATTTTAGGTGCTTCTAGTTCCATACGAAGCCTAAAAGACCTAATGGGACGTTTTTAGGCCCAAATGAGATGAACATGGTTAAAGTTGAATCTTTTCAGAATTCGATGTACTTGACCTGACTTTTGACACGTAATACACATTTTGGGTAAGAATTTTGAGTGTGGTGATCATTTTAGGTGCATCTAGTGCCATTCGGAGTAAAAAACACCCAATGAGACAAGTTTAGGCCCAAATGAGATTAACTTGGCTAAGCTTGGATAGTTTGGCCATGGCATTTACTCAGCCTAACATTTGACACCCAATACATATTTTGGATAAGAATTTGGAGTGTGGTGCTCATTTTAGGTGCTTCTAGGCCTATGCTATGTTAAAAAGGCCCAATGGGACGTGTTTATGCCCAATTGAGATGAACGTGGTTAAACTTGGATCTTTTGGGCATAGCATGTACTTGACCTGACTTTTTACACCAAATAAACGTTTTGAATAAGAATTTGGAGTGTGGTGGTCATTTTAGGTACTTCTAGTGCCACGTTCAGTCAAAAAAATCCAACGGGACATGTTTAGGCCCAAAAGAGATGAACTTGGCTGAACTTAGATCTTTTGGACCTAGCATGTACCCGACCTAACGATTGAAACCCGATACACATTATGGATAATAATTTGGAGTGTGGTGGTCATTTTTGATGCTTCTATAGCCATGCTCAGTCGAGAAGACCCAATGGGACGTGCTTAGGCTTAAATGACATGAACTTAGTTAAACTTGGATCTTTTTGGTATGGCATGCATTCAAGCTGACTTATGACACCTAATACACACTTTGGAGAATAATGTGGAGTCTAATGGTCATTTTAGGTGCTTCTAGTGCTATGTAGAGTCAAAAAGACCCAATGGGACGTGTTTTGGCCCAAATGAGATAAACTTGGTTATAATTGGATCTTTTGGGTACGGCATGTACTCGACCTTACTTTTGACAGCCAATACCCATTTTGGATAAGAATTTAGAATGTGGTAGTCATTTTATGTGCTTTTAGTGCCATGCAGAATCAAAACACCCATTAGGACGTCTTTAAGCCCAAATGAGATGAACTTTCCTAAACTTGGCTAAACACCCAATACATGTTTTGGATAATAATATGGAGTATGGTTGTCATTTTAGGTGCTTCTAGTGCCATTCAGAGTAAAAAAACCCATTGGGACGTGTTTAGATCCGAATGAGATGAACGTGGCAAAAATTAGATCTTTTGGGTATGGCATGTACTTGATCTGACTTTTGACACCCAATACAAGTTTTGGATAAAAAATTTGAGTGTGGTGGTTATTTTAGGTGCTTCTACTGGCATACAGAGTCAAAAAGACTCAATTGGACGTGTTTATGCATATATGGGATGAACTTCATTTAACATGGATCTTTTGGGCATGACATATACTCGAATTGACTTTTGACACCCAATACATGTTTTAAATAAGAATTTTGAGTGTAGTGGTCATTTTAGGTGCTTCTAGTACCACGTCGAGTAAAAAAATCCAATCGGACGTGTTTAAACCCAGATGAGCTGAACTTGGCCAAACTTGATCTTTTGGGCATGACATGCACTTGACCTAACTTTCGACAACCAATACACATTTTGGATAAGAACTTTGAGTGTTGTGATCATTTTAGGTGCTTCTAGTTCCATGTAGAGTAAAAAAGACCCAATAGTACATGTTTAGGCCCAAATGAGATAAACTTGGCTAAACACCCAATACACGTGCGGAGTCAAAAAGTCCTAATGTGACGTGTTTAGACCCAAATGAGAAGAACTTGGCAATACTTGGATTTATTGGGCACGACTCGTACTCAACCAGACTTTTGACATGAAATACTCATTTTGGATAAGTATTTGGAGTGTGGTTGTAATTGTAGGTGCTTCTAGTGTTGGGATTATATCCAAAAATTAGGGTGTAATAACTATTTATGAAAGAAATAATAACTAGAAGGGTAAAATAGTAATTTTACATCCCTCTCTTGTTACTGATATTCACGAAGGGTAATATGTTGAAATATTCTATGGATCGTGAAATAAAACTGTTTATTTGCACCGACAGAAAATGTAGTGCGCATGAATCGAGAGTTGATTCGGCATTAGACCAAAAGTGGAGTTGTACAATGTCAAGATAGGTCGGGAATTTATGGAGTCAAATTTAGCAAGTATTTGAGTCATATAGTTTTATTCATGTGGGTCTATTCGGTCTCAAAAGTAGCTCATAAGGACAAGAATGAAAAACAATACCAGTTTGGATAAAAAATTTGTTTTGGACCAAGGTATATTTTCCAAACCCATAAGTGATGGGTGTTGTCACTTAATTAGTGTAGAGCAAGTAATTCATGTTCAAATTAATTAATTGGTTATTTTCTCATTATTTTATAATTAGTATATAACAGAAATTAATTAATTAATTGATGAAGATCAATTTAGTTTATCAATTGGGATTGATGAATTTGGACACAACATTGACTCTAGGGAGATATGCAATTTTCAACAATAAAAAATATTAGGAGGTGAATTTTCGGTATTTTAACATATAGGGGTATATGTGCAAATTTCAAATTATTATATAAGGGATGGCAATAAGGTTGCATCCCTAACCCTAACACAGTGTGTGATTACGTAGGCATAGTCCCCTTAGTTGCCGCTGAAATATGGAGAGCAGAAGAAAAAAATCTGATTTTTCTTCTCTAGTTGTTTTGAGAGCACACACTCAATTCCTTATCAATATCCGATTGAGATATACTTCTGTATCCTACGAGTGGCTGTTGGTGTGAAGGCTGATTTGAGTTCTATGAAAAACACAAAGACAATGAATAGGATTCGACCAAGTCAGAAATTCTCATTTCCTACCTCTATCGAATACGTTAAACTAAGTATGCATAATCGTAAGTATGGATTTAATATTTAATATGACTAAATTGGTTGATGTGAAATTTGTTTTATTTTCCACTCACGACCGTTCATGGTTCATTAATTTTTTCATAAATTTTAATACCCGATCCAACAATTGGTATTAGAGCCTTGAGTTCATGATTGCGCATATTTAGTTTTTAAATGTATGTATCGTTGGATGTTGTATTGGTATATTATTTTGTATGGTAGATTCAAATTAGCTTTGAATGTCTTTTATGAATGGATCCCGATCTATTGGCTCTAGGCATTTTGTTTTTTAATTTTTGAATTAATGTATGCCGAAATTGAGGCATAGGATCTTATGTAATTTATTTTCTTGCAAAAGTTGTATTTTGTTTAAATTCCATATAATCCGTCTCCGCCTCGAAACCGTTGGCATCACTGCCGCCATCACCTGTCGTCGCTGCCACTGCCGCCGCCCACTACTGCGCCACGCCTGTTAGAATTTTGCCCTAAAAGCACGAGATTCTATGTAATATTGATGATTTGTCTTATGAAAAATTAATAAGTTGATTTTCTAATATATATAGAACATGTGAACATTTTTTAGTAGAAGGTCCACAAACATTTTGTACTTGGTTGATGTATTATAGAGTTTAGCTCATAGGTAGAAGATATAAATCGAGAGTTCATTATGTCTTGTAAATATTTAATTTTCACAATCTAGAGAAGCTGGGCACTTTACTAAGAAAAGACTGTAAATGCATTGACTCTAGTACGTAGAGTGACTTACCTTAGTCTCTAGGCAGATTACCTAGTTCATGTGCTAGTGCATTGGAATGCATCGAAAGGACTAATGAGTCTAATTTTCTGTAAAGTACTATCAAATGAAAATCAAGACTCATTGCTATTATTTTTTTTAGGGCTCTCAATCTTGAAGAGAGTTATGAGCTCATATTTAATAGCTTAGCTATTTTGATCTATTAAGAATGAGACTCTAAGAGTCAACATATTATGTAGGTTGGATAACTAGGCTATTGGATAGGGAATTCATAGATTCTCAATAGTAGAATCCATAGAAACTTTTAATTAAGTAAAATAGTACATCTTAGGTAATTTATTTATGTGGTCATAGTAAACTAAGCGCTTAGTATCTCTAGTGGAGTACTAAAGATTTGATAATTTTTACTTGATGCATCAAGTATGAAATTATCATAATTGACCGATAGAATGAATTTGAAACCTAAGGATACTAAGAAATGTATAAATAATAGGTCGATGGTATTTCACCTAATTATACATGGTACTATATTATGGATGGGCATTACATAATGAATAATAGGTCAAGGATCATGTAAGTAACATAAAATACATTTGGTGTTCAATTATGATTTTATATTGGAGTTAATAAGAATTGTTAATTAATAAATCTAATTATGCGTATAATTGGTAGAATTTATTAATTATGTAGCTAAGAGTATTTTTATTCTTTTGGTCCCTTTGCTAGCCTCGGATTTAGGTTACGTCGTGACTATACTTGTTTAATTAATAGGTGGGGTGGACACCCTATAGTCAACCAAGTGTTTTAAAGAACTAACTCAGTCTTTTGTTTAAGGTCAATGATTAACTAAAATTAATTAATTTAATGTTAGTTAATTGAATTTATTTAAAAAAAAGATACAAACGGTTGGGAAAAACACTCATGTGAAGAGATGTAATCTAATTTTAAAAGGAAACATTTTTTAAGAAATAAAGGATAGATAGAAGTTATGATATTTTTTCTTTTTTGACGTTTTTCAGTTTTTCCGGTGTGAGCAAATTGAAAAAGGGAACATTCAAGTTTTGGGTTTTTGATTTTAATTGGGAAAGAAGATTTTGTTCTTTAATATTAATTTCAAGCGCCCACCCACTCGTGTTTTTGGTTGAAGATTCGAGGAATATCAAGGAAGACCACAAGGTTTTGATTTTCATGCGTCAAAAAGTATTTATGCGTATTCAATTAATGATTGTTTCTCGAAATTTTCAAAATCCAATTTTTCCGCTGTGACGATTCTTTCAACGCCACCCCTCCTGCCCAACCGCTTGCCGTTGTGACCCTACGTGGTGACTAGGATTTGTGAAACCCTGGGCTATAACAATTAGGGTTTAGGAAGCCCTGCGATGTTTCGCGAAAACTCTAATCATATCTTTTATCTTTTAAATTTAAATTTTGAATTTTAAATTTTTAACGAATAAAAGATAATTAAAATTCAAAAGATAATTATCAATTTTATCTTTTTATCATTTGAATTTTGAATTCAAAGGTAATTTATCTTTTTCATCTTTTTATCTTCTCAATTTAATTGGATTATTTAATTAGGAAAATAGTTTTCCTTAATTAAAGGGTTTTGATCAAAGCTTGAAAATGTGACTGTTGTAAAGAGTTACAAAATTGATGGAACTTTCTAAAGGACAAGGAGACAATTACAGACGCTATGAAGACTAGTATTAAATTATTATAATTTATTTATTATTTTTTATTGGTTATAATTAGAAATGAGCCAATAAGGAGGTTAATTTCAAATGGATGATTTATTATTAATCTCACGTCATAATATAAAATGCCATATAGAAATAGGGATATGCCAATATCAAAATGGCATGTAGCATATACATGCATCATTGTAGTTTAAATTTATAATGGATTATAAATTAAATACAATATGAATTTGTAAAAGTTATAAATTTTAAATTAGGATTTAAATTTTATAAAAGTTTATAATTTCAAAACTTGTTTTTTTCAAATTAATAAAGAGTTAAATTTTTGAAAAAACAATGAAAAATATATTTTTCAAAAATTTAAGTGGGAGGTTCATTTATGTTGCAACGTTCCCAAAGTACCCAACGCAAACTTGATCGTGACACGAGGATTAGTTTAAAGCCGCCTAGTGGTCCTCTCTTCAGTGGGGGAAGCTTAGGAATCGTGTCATTTTTAGTCATCAAGTTGCTTAAGAAGCTAAAGCTTGTAAATGAATTGGTGAGGCAGGACCATTCCTAGATGGACTATTAGTTCATGGAAACCTTTAAATCTGATGCGTTGGTAAACACTTAGGCCGAAGCACATTGGAATCCCTCATAGGGGCTAGTCAATGAGGCTAAGGTGACCAAAATCATTGGTGATTGATTAAACTAGTTGTAGTGACATCTTTAGAAGTGTTAACCAAACGAGATGAGTCTCAATGCGATATGAGGTAGCTTGGACGTTGTCCTTAGATGAGAGACAAGCTATCGTTATTGATCGAAACTTCATGTAAGAAAGATTTTTATTGGATTTTAAATATTTAAGCATTTTTCATCATGCATCATACTTTCCCAAATAATTGAGTATTTATTTACACCGCTTTATTTATTCTTTTAAGTAATCATGTCGTTATCCCCACTCTCAACTATCTTAAACGTGAACAAACTTAGTGGTGAAAATTACGTGGATTGGAAATGTAATCTTGATATCGTGCTGACGATAGAAAAGCACAAGTTCGTGTTCACCACCCCTTATCCCCTTGAGCATATTATTAAATCGACTCAAGTGGAAAATGATGTTTATGCTTCTTGGCTGCGTTCTAATGAGATCATCAGGTGTTACATCTTGACTTCTGTTAGCACTATGTTGCAACAATAGCATTAGAACATGGAGTCGAAAAGACCCAATAGGACTTGTTTTGGTCGAAATGAGACGAACTTGGATAAACACCTAATACACATTTTGGATAAGAATTTGGATTTTGGTTGTCATTTTAGGTGCTTCTAGTGTCATTTTGACTCAAAAAGACCCAATGGGACGTGTTTAGACCCAAATGAGATGAACTTTACTAAACTTGGATTTTTAGGCATGGCATGTACTCGACCTCACTTTTGACACCCAATACACATTCTGGATAAGAATTTGGAGTGTAGTGGTCATTTTAGGTGCTTCTAGTGCCATGCAGAGTCAGAAAGAACCGATGGGACATGTTTAGGCCCAAATGAGATGAACTTGGCTATACTTGGAACTTTTGCGCGTGGCATGAAGTCGACCTGACTTTTGACACCCAATACACATTTTGGATAAAAAATTTGAGATATGGTGCTGACTATAGAAAAGCACAAGTTTATGATTGACTACCCCTTGTCCTATTGAGCCTATTGCTGAATCGACTGAATAGGAAAATGATGCTTATATTTCTTGGCTGTGTTCTGATGAGATCGCTAGATGTTACATCTTGGCATTTATGAGCATTGTGTTGCAACAACAACATCATAAATTTGAGACCGCTGCTGATATGATGTTAAACATAACCAAAACGTTCGGGTATTAGGGTCGTCAAGCCAGATAGACAACTGTGCATAACTTCATGAACCGCAGGATGGAACCTTCAACTCCTGTTAGGGAACATATGATATGGATCATAAGTTATCTGAACAAGATGGAGATCATGGGTGCTGAGGTTGATGGTGAGACTCAAGTGGATATGATCCTAGAGACTTCACCTAGTACCTTTGTGAACTTCAAGGTTAATAATTATTCAATGAATAAGTTGAACTACTCACTTCCTGAGCTCATGAAGGAGATGTAAGCTGCTGAGACCCTGTTTCTAAAGGGCAAGAGGATATCTGGAGAGACTAACTTTACTGAAAATAGGCCTTCCACCTCTAGCTCTAAGAAGAAATAGAGAAGGGGTCCAAGGAAAGTGAAGAAGTAGAAGATGAGAGTTGCCAAAGGTAAGAGAACCACAAGAGTAGATAAGTCGAAAGACAAGTGTCATCACTGTGGAGTTGCTGGTCATTATAAAGCCAACCACCCAGAGTATCTCAAATGGTTGAGATCTAAAGGTATAGTAATTGTTATTGAGGCCTGTTATGTAACTGACTCTACTACTAACCATATATGTTGCTCCCTAAAGGGGTTTAGGGAAATCAGAATGCTTGACGAGGGTGAGTTCAACTTCCGTTAGGGGAATGAAGCACTAGTATCGACCGCATCAGTGGGAACTTTAAAATTATGTTTTGAGAAATATTTTATTATTTTGCGTGCTGTTTATTATGTCCCAAATTTTGCGAAGAATTTGATTTCTATTGGTGCATTAATTGAGCAAGAATTTGATCTAAAATTCATTGATAAAGATATTAGTATTTTTAGAAATGAATGCTTAATTACTATTGCACGATTGATTAATAAATTATTTCACGTAAAACCTATATCACCCTTGATGTATGACATTGAAGTGAATATCGATTCACATAGGGATAGTAAAAAGTTGAACTATGACTCAACCGATCTAACCTATCTGTGGCACTTACATGTTAGATATATTAGACTAGGTAGGATTAGAAGACTTGTGAAGGACGGTCCTTTGCAGTCTTTAATTGTGGGTTCACTACCCACATGTGAATCTTGTATGGAAGGAAAAATGACCTAGAGTCCTTTTACATCAAAAGATGAAAGATTCACTCAATGCCTTGATCTCATACATAGTGATGTAGTGGGCCATTGAATATCCAAGCAAGAGGAGGTTATAAATACTTCATAACCTTCACTGCTGACTACTCACATTTTGGCCATGTTTATTTAATGCATCAAATGTCTCAAACTTTGAAAAGTTCAAAAAATATAAGGCCTCGGTTGAAAAGTAATTAAAAAAATAAATAAAAACACTATGATCTAATCGTGGTGGAGAGTACTTGCTAGGAGATATTGGCAAGGATTTGATCTAAAATTTATTGATAAAGATATTGGTATTTTTAGAAATGAATGCTTAATTACTATTGCACGAATGATTAATAAATTGTATCACGTAAAACCTATAGTACCCATGATTTATGACAGTGAAGTGAATATCGATTCACATAGGGATAGTAAAAATTTTGAACTATGACTCAACCGATCTAACCTATAAGTGGCACTTACGTCTTGGACATATTATCCTATACAAGATTAAAAGACTTGTGAAAAATGATCTTTTGCAATATTTAAGTGTGGGTTCACTACCCACATGTGAATCCTGTATAGAAGGCAAAATGACCAAAGATACATTTTTCATCAAAAGGTGAAAGAGCCACTCAATGCCTTGAACTCATACATAGTGATGTATGTGGGCCATTGAATATCCAAGCAAGATAAGGTTATGAATACTTCATAACCTTCACTGACGACTACTCACATTTTGCTCATGTTTATGTAATGCATCAAAAGTCTGAAACCTTTGAAAAGTTTAAAGAATATCAGGCCTCGGTTGAAAAGCAATTAGAAAAACAAATCAAAACACTACGATCTGATTGTGGTGGGGAGTACTTTCTAGAAGAGTTCGAGGACTTTCTTAAGGAAGAATGTATTCTTTCTTAGCTTACCGCACCTGGTATGCCACAGCAAAAATAGTGTGTCAGGGAGAAGGAATCAAACTTTGATGGATATGGTTAGATTCATTATGAGTTACTCATCTCTCCCAGATTCATTTTGGGGATATGCCTAAATAACAGCGGCATATATTCTAAACCAAGTTCCATCAAAGACGGTGCCTGATACACCATATGACAGATGGTATCGATGAAAGTCATCCGTTCACCATTTTAGAATATGGGGTTGCCCAGCACATGTTCTAAGACTGAATATAGGCAAGTTGGCCAGTCGTTCAGAATTGTGCATGTTTGTAGAATCTTCTATGGGAACGAAGGGGTATATCTTCTACAGTACGACTGACAAGAAAACATTCATTAGCAAGAATGCTTGTTTTCTCAAAGAATATTATATTAAAAGTTAAAGTCGAGAAGCACAGTTATTCTAAAGGAATTATTGAGTGGGAGAACACCAACTCCCCAATCAGAAATCATTTCTAATTCAATAATGGAAGAAACACATAGGAGCTAGTGACTATGGAGCCTCGACGTAGTGAGAGAGTTCTGAAACAACCTAAAAGGTACATGTCCTATAGAGAAGCTTTGACAGCTGTCTCTGACAAGGACCTAGATGAACCAATCACTTACTCGGAGGCCAGGAGGCCATGGCTGGTCTTGAAGCAAACTTATGGCAGGAACCCATGAACATTGAGATACATTCGATGTACTCGAACAAAGTCTGGAAACTTATAGGGTCCTACTGAAGGGATAAAACCCGTAGGATGCAAATGGATCTATAAGAAGAAAAAAGGTCCGGGTGGGAATGTAGAGACATTCAAAGCTAGGCTAGTAGCCAAGGGCTACACCCAAAAGGAAGGTATAGACTACGAGGATACCTTCTCACCGGTGGCCATGCTTAAATCCATTTGAATGCTTTTTCTCATTGCTGCTGCCCTTGATAATGAAATCTAGCACATGGACGTCAAGGCTGCCTTTCTAAATGGCAATCTTGAAGAGTGAATTTATATGGCTCAACCAAAAGGGTTCATGGAAAAAGGAAAAGAGTGGAGACTCAAATGGTTAACCTAGACATGTTATGAACATGTTGAATAGAATGGTAACAAATTAGTTTAGAGCCCGTAACTTGACTTGGTTAGTTATAATCTTTAATATGTCAAATGAGTGAGTTCGAATTGGCGGGCAATACCTCGGCTGTTTGGATTATAATTTAATTAAGTAGAAGTTGTTTTATTCATATATATGAAAATTCGTGGTTGGATTGCAAAAGCAACAATATCACCTTATGCTTTATTGACGGGTGTGTGAATAAATTAACTCGGCCAAGTATTTGATGAAATGAGTCATTGAATAAGACTTGAGAATTGTACGAGAAAATTCAGTATAATGTCTTTCTTATTCACAGTCAATAAATGAGTTGAGGAAATACTAATAAGAGGGGTAAAATGATAATTTTACATTTTGTTCTTGTTACTGATATTCAAGATGTGTATTATGTTAAAATATTTTGTGGATCGTGAATTCAAATAGAGTTTATTTACACCAACAGAAAATGTAGCACGCATGAATCGAGAGTTGATTCGGCATCGAACCTATAGTGAAGTCGTACGATGTCTTGATTAAATAGGTCGAGAATTTATGGAGATAAATTCACCAAGTATTTGAACCCTAAGCTTTGTTGATGTGGGTCCATTCGGTCTCAGAATTAGCTCAGAGAACAAGAATAGAAAAATGAACTAAGTTGGACCAAAATGTGTTTTGGGGTCAAGGCATATTTCCTGCACCTATACCTGATAGCTAATGTCACTTAAGTTAGTTAAGTATATTTGTTGTATTGAATCAATTATTTATTATTTTCTAATTATTATATAATTAGTTAAATCAATAAATTAATTAATTAATTGGATTGATGAATTTCGATACAACTAAAACTCTAGGAGATCATGTAATTTTTGGCAATAATAGATAATTAGGGGAATTTTCAGAAATTTTATAATATATGTGTATATTTGTAAATACCAAAAATTACCTTTTGATAAATATCTAATAGCAATTTGATTGCAAAGAGATAAAGAGTATTAGATACGTTTGTTCTTATCAACACACAAAGAGAGAAAAACGTTTTCTCCCCTCAATACTATTGCCGCCGAAATTAATCTGAAGAAGGAAGATTTGATTTTTCTTCTTCTCTCATTTTGAGAGCCCACACTCAAATTTCTATGCAAAATTCTTCTGAATATATTTTTGAAATTAACGGGTGGTTGTTGGCGGACTAATTCAGGAATCGTTCGGGGAATATCAAGTTCATGATTTTGATCTTAAAGCTTGAAGAACACGAAGAATGCTTGAGGGAGTTCCACCAGTTCAAAAATTCTCTGATATAGAGTAAAGGTGAAAAATCATTTCCCCTTAATCAATTGATTTGAATATCATATATGGATGATCAAGCTAAAATTGATTTTAAATTATTTAATATGATTAAATAAATAAATCAAATTTTTTATATTCCGCCCACGAACCGTTCGTGGTTCAAATCTAATTTTCTTTAATTTTTAAAACCGATCGATCCTAGCAGACACAAGGTCAAAACACTCAAGGCTAAGACTTAGTAAGAAATGACATACTTAGAGAGAGGATATTAAGTATAGCAGATCATTTTCACTAATAGCCAAGCTCATGTTTATAAAGATATTGTATCATTTACAGCTTATCTCGTTTATGAGTTTTGGCAATTGGATGTCAAGAACGTTATTTTGTATGACGATCTTGAAGTAAAATCTTTATGTCTCAATTTTTGGATTTGTCATTGAAGATCAGGAATAATGATATACATTATGCATTAGTCTAGTGGTGGACTTAAGCATGCATTAAGGACTTAGATCATTATGTTGAACATGCAATCAAAGTTTTTGTTTTGATCAAGGACACAATGAGCCATGTGAGTACAAGAGAAATGAAGCAAACATAATGATTTTCTTGGTGTTTTATGTAGATGACATTTTATCATCGAGAACGATGTAGAATTAAGTGTCACCGTTAAAACCATGTATGTCTGAATTTATGATATCAAAGACTTTGAAAAGTTGTCTTCATTCTAAGAATTAAGTTCTTTCGATACTTAAATATAGAATGATGTATTTATCCTAGACTGCATAGAGAATAATATGATGTATAGGTGTGCAATGAAGGATTCCAAGAAAGGGCTTGTTACCCATTTAATTTGGAACCTATGTATTATGTTAGTGTCATATGACGTAGGATGGAATAAATAACATGAAGACAGTTACCTTGCTTTTAGTAGTGGGATTTCAGCTAAATCTTAGAGGATTTCAATGGATAGTTGTGAAGCATATACTCAAGTTTCTTAGGAGAATGAGACATTATTCGCTTGTCTATCATGGTGAGAATCTCATACCAGTTCGGTATATGGATTAAAATTTTCAATTAGATTACTTCAGTGGTAGAAACTACTAGTCCCATTTATAAAGATTTTAGCCACATATATGTCTTTGGGTCATATGTGGAAAACATAAGGGCTAAGCTGGTTGTAAACGTGCCTTAGGGCAAATGGGAGATTGTTAGAATTGTGCCCCTGGATTAATAATATATAGTTTATTATTATATTATGTGCAATACATGCTTGTAAAATGTCCACAAGCATATTAGTACTTGGTTTATGGGTCCTATGGAGTTTAGCTCATGTGAACAAGGTATTTAACCAAAAGTCTTTTATGACTTGTAAATACTTAATTTCACAGTTTAGTGAAGCTGGGCGCTTTGCTAAGAGAAAATTGTAAGACATTAATTTCATTATGTAGAGTGTCATACATTGCTCACTAGGTGGAGTACCTAGTTAATGTACTAG
>QANY01005643.1:309064-334258 GCA_003255025.1 Datisca glomerata | reverse complement strand
GATGAAAAATAAACCATATATTTCTTTAACATAAATATGTCTATTTTTTTTACTACTTAGTCCACTAATTATCATTTTTATTTCCTTCCCTCATTAGTCATTGCTAATCAAATAGCAAAGGGGATGATCTTGGATGATAATTAGTTCAAACAAATGTCACAAAATGATGGACATAAATAAAAAAAAAAACTTTGTAAGAAGATTAAAAGTTTCACAACTTAGATATTTGCATAATCTTGTATAGATGTTTTACTCTCTATTTTATGCATTGTTATGTGTGAGAAAATTATCCTACGGGATCTTTGCATCAAATGTACACTTTCAACCCATTAAAAGGGTTTATTCACATTTGGTTAATTTCTCCACCCCTCAAAACTTTATCATCATCCTCATTAATTAAGTTGATGACAAAGACATCTCAATATCCAACTTGTAAAGAAATCATCAAAGCATAAAATTAAAATGTTAAGATTTAAATGAGGAAAAATGATAGGGAATGAAAAATTCACTTATGTATATAAAGAAAAAATACAAAAGATATCAACTACATTCATATGAAGAAAAGAGATGAATAAAATATATTATGAACAAATGTACCAAACATTAAGCTACCTTGAGAAGAAGAAATGGAAGAAGATGAAGATAATAGAAGTGTAGAACCTCTTCCTCTCTCTAAAATCACCTCTCTTTCCAACCCCTCTCTTTCTCACTCTAAAAAATGATTTCCCCCCTTTTTTTTACTCCCCCAAAAGACCTCCTCTTAAGTGAAGACTTCATTCCTATTTATAAGCAAAATTAGGGTTTGCCTTTTTTACTTTTAGTTTTTTTTTTCATTTTTATTTTTTAGTCCTCTTTTTTCAATTTTTACTTTTTAGTCTTTGGACCACTTTTCTTATTTTAGTATTGGATTAGTTTTCAAATTATACACATAGTCTTCGATTATTAAAAGAGCCAAAATATAAAACATGTATATTTCATGTATTAGGCCGGATAAAATACGGTATCTATAAAACATGTATATTTCTCTGCCACATTCTGATACGCTCTAAGTTGGTGCTCAAGGCTTGCAATGACATTCAATAGTTCTTCACTATCATTTGGTGACTCGGTCTTCCTAACTTTTTTATTCTCTAAATCAACTTGTAAATTATCAGCGATTCATCATAATGAGTCATATTGTTCTTCTAAGTTTTTTCGCTTCAGATATTCTTGATCCTTAACCTTGTTTCTCAAATCTCTGAGTTGTTTTTCAACTTCAATCATGTGTTTGCTAGACAAATTCATCTCGGTTGTTAGATAAATGTTTTCTTCCAAGGGAGCTAAATTCTTTTGGCGCTCCTCATATAACTCATCCCACTCTTCCTTTTTAACAATCTCATGATGAGCTTCTGGTAACTTGTATGATTGTAACTCCTTAACTAGTATGGCAATAGTAACTTTGCCTCTGTTCTCAAGCCACGCTTCATACTCCTTTGTGCAATTCATGTGATTCTTCTCATTTCGCACACTTATCATTATTTTTCAAGCTTCAATTAGCTTCTGCAATTTTTGTTCAATATCTTGAGAATCATAACTAAACTCAATTCCGTTTAATGCGTGCGTGGCAAGGACAAACTGTCTCATGTATAATTGACGGAGCACCATTAGCAGAGTATAACTAGTACAATCTCATGGTCCTAGGAGCGGGACCCATTGATAGTCGCCACATCTGTAGATCATCGATGTCAACGGAATCTAGTGGGTTTTTGAGATAACATCCTCATCTTTCAACTTTGATAGGTGTGAGAGCCAAACCCCTTTTGTGGGAAACTGCGGATTCCATTTGGCCATTCCAAATTCTGCAATTGGGATTCTTGTCTTCATCCATGGACTTAAAAATTTAACTTGAGGACATTTGAAATCTGGTGGACATCTTAGATGGCTAAGAATTCAAATACAGAAAAGAGATGGAGAGCTGATGAACTTCCATTTTTCAAACACTCGTATGTGATTTAAAGAACGTAAAGTTTCAGCTAGAATTGAGATAACAAGGTTAACACCATGTTCAACTTGCATGAACATTTTTATCACTTTATCATCCACATAACCTTGAATATTTGGAAACAACACGGTGCCATATATACATAGAGTATAAAGAGCCATACCCTTATCTTCCTATCTTCCTTCAAGACATTTTGGGTGGGATCTAGGGGGTAATCCAGCGGCACACACTCATTCCCCCTTTAACTTTCAATATTTTCTCAATCTCAGATGCATGGACAGTACCCAAGAGCTTCGATAAAGCTTTCTTCAATGTGAGCTTTTTGTAGTAATTATAAACTTTATCCATGCTTTGCAGCTGGACGTTTAGTAGGGCTTGATATTTTTCAATTGTAGGAGTAAGATCAATTGTTCCAAAGGTGAAACATCTGTACATAGGGTCCCAGAAATGCATTAAAGCCTTAAGAATGGGAGTGTTAACTATAATATACAGAAGATAAGCGATGTGACCATATTTGTCGGCAAATAAATTTTTCTGCTCCGGTGAAAAATCCTTATATCTTCTTCAACCTTTCCAAGCCAGTGTGTGGAAACTCTATCTTAGTGATTGATGGTAGAAGAACAATATCCTCTTTTTCCAGACAATCTTTTTTTTGTTTCTGCATTTCCTCTGACCATTGGACTACTGTAACTTGATATTCTATCACACTCATAGCAAAAGTCATGGTCTCTAAAATATGAATGAATTGAATACATCTTTACAATCCCCATTACGCAGCATGATGCATGTATGGAAAAAAGAAGACGAAGTCAGAAATGAAACAATGGGGAAGAAAAGAAATGTTTAAAAAGTGTAGGATATATATATAAACAAAATTAGTCATGATATCATAATTAAGCAGAATCTTTATTTCTATCAAACATTGGCCATGAGATGGGCTCTAAGAACAAAATGCATGTGTGGTTGGGCTCCCAAAGTTGTCCTCACTATTATCCGAACGGGTAACAGGGCCCCCCAAACGGTATCCTGAAAGCGCTGACCTGAGTGAGAACTTTCATGAGCCTGCACGGAAATCGCAGTTTTACGAAGGCATTCCACTACTCATTCTCGCTAATCCTAAAGGGAAAGCTCGGGTATAGGGCTAGTGTATATGTGTGAAATTAGAAATTATATAAAGAAATATACTTTGTAAAAAAATGAACTATATACAACTACAAGCATGAATTTGAAAAAAAAAATAATGAATCAAATAAACAAACAAAGAACCACACAAAAAGATAGCATATCATAAAATTTTGGCTTGACACTCTATCGATCTAAAAATTGTTAGACCAATTGTTTGTTCCCGGTGGAGTTGTCAAACTTTCGCAACGTGCATGCGACGCGAAGCAGCAATTAAAAAAATCATTTGTGGAGTAAAGAAATTTAGTGTCGCCACCAAACATTTTAGGGCGTGATTGGTCACCCAATTTTAAAATCAAATATTTTGGTCTGCGAAAATTTAAAGTTGGTTCGTGTGTCATTTACGTGTGGGGAATGTATTAGCACCCCGCAACACCTATTATGAAAAATGTTTACCTAATTTAATCAAATGTTATCCAAATTATTTTTTAAAATAATGTTATTTTAATTTTGAATGTCTCATTTGGTACATTTTATAACATACAAATGAACAAATAAATTATCTTTAATGGATGGTACAAAGACCACTGATTTTTTTTTATATTTTTCTTAAGTCAAAGCATTATTACTCTCAGTATCCTAAAATAACTTCTCAGCTCGGTAGTTCGAGAAATTTGGTATCCCAAAAATTCCAAAGTCCATCATCGGATTTTTTTAATGAAAACTAAATAATGAAATTAACAAAATTTACATCTAATTGTTATAGTTTTAATTTATGAACGTCAATTTTGATGATAAAAGAATGAAACAATAATCACATGCAAGCATGACAATATGAAGATATAACAATAATACATAAATAAATAAGAAGAGATAAAAACTATAAAGAAAAAGAAAGAATAATAGAAAGAAATATTAGAGATGATAAAGATGTATAATAAATATAAAAAGAATATGTAGAATAAAAATAAAGAAACAATATGTGAAACAAGTAAAAAGATATACAAAATAAATTAAAACAAACCAATAATATATACTTATAAAAAAAATAGAAAAAAAACAAAATAAAATGCAAACAATAAAAAAAACAAAAAAAACTCAAAAAAATTACAGAAGATGACATCACCCTCTGTTGACAGAAAGTGACCTCACCTTTTGTTGACAGAGGGTGATGTCACCCTCTGTTTTTTTGTTTTTTTTTAATTTCATATTTTTTAAAAGATATATATATAATTATTTAATAAATAAATTAATAATTTTTTCATGTGTGAATAAATTAATCTATAAAAAAATGCATAATTTCATACATAATTGGCATGGGCATGCTATTTTTGACTACATAGTCTACTAATTACCATTTTCCTTTCTTCCCTCAATTCTAATCAAATAGAAAATGAATGTTCATGGATGGTAACTAATTTAAACAAGTGTCACTAAAGAAAAATAAATAATTTTTATTTGGGATATAAATATACCATTTTTTATTTTGGACTACTTAGTTCACTAATTACCATTTTTCCTTTCTTCCTTCATTACTAGGAATATTCATAGATGGTAACTAGTTTAAACAAGTGTCACTAAAGAAAAATCAATAAAACTTTCAAAATAAAATAATTTTTGGTTGGGATATAAATATATCAATTTTTTATTTTAGACTACTTAACTCACTAATTACCATTTTTTATTTCTTCCTTTATTGCTGGGAATGAAAATAGATGATAACTAGTTCAAACAAGTGTAACAAAAATTAAAAAGAAAAGACTTGTAAGAACATTAAAAAATTCAAAGCTTAAATATTTGCATAATCTTGTGTAGAGATTTTAATCTCTATTTTTATACATTTTTATGTATGATAAATCACCATAAGGGAGCTTTTCATCAAATGTACACTTTCAACCCATTAAAGGGTTGATTTACATTGAATTAATTTTACACCAATCAAAAACTTTATCCCCATCCTCATTGATTAAGTTGATGACAAAAACATCTCATTATCAAACTTGTAGAGAAATAAAAAATAAATGGAAATGAAACTTAATATTAAGAGTAAGAGAAATGATAATGAAGGAGCAAACAACTTATATATGTAAAAGGAAACAAATAAATATCAACTGCATGAGTATGGAGAAGAGAGATGATGAATAATAATGAACAAAATATATTGTAAGCTAAAATGCAAGAAATTTAAACTACCTTAATAAAAAGAATAGGATAAGATGAAAGATGAATATAATTGAAAACTCTTTTTTTTAAGTCTAATATTTTCTTAAGACCTCTATTTCTCTCTCTAAAATCCATTCTATTTCTCACTCTCCAATACCATGTTTTTTGCCTTTTGCCATACTTAGAGCGGTCAAATGAGGTACTTCTTTACTACATCAAAATTAACTGTATGTGGTAAATCATCTCCATCCATATTTGTTAGCATGAGAGCTCCTCCAGAGAAGGCTTTCTTGACAATGATAGGTTCTCGTAATTTGGGGTCCACTTCCCCCGGTGATACTTTTGATATGTGAGTATCTTTTTCAACACCAAGTTTCCTTCTCTGAAACATCGGGGATGCAATATGATGTCATATGCGTGCATCATTTTTCTTTGATATAATTGCCCTCTACATAATTCAGTCAATCTTTTTTCCTCGATGAAATTCAAATGCTCATATCATGTTTGTACCCACTCTGCTTCTTCTAATTTCACCTCCATTAAGACTCTGAGGGAGGGAATTTCCACCTCAATTGGAAAGACCATTTCTATGCCATATACCAAAGAGAATGGATTTGCCCCAAGTTTTACGGTATTTTTCAATATTTTTGTTTGTTTTTGGAACAATCGGCCGATGGTCTCACCACTGCTGGTGGAAGATGACCGGCGTAGCAGTTTGGCCGCGCCGGCAAGGAGAAGCCGCTGCCATAGGCCGCGGTGATAAGAACTGGTGGATATGGTCATTAGTCCCTTAAGAGAACCCTAGGGTTGACAGGTTCACGGGTTGACCCGTGAACCTGGGTCAAGCTGTGGGTCAACCCACAGACCCACAACTGAAAGCATTTAAATAATAATAATAATTTAGACTGTGGGCCACCCACAACATTCAGAGATGATGTGTGCTAAGCCCACAACACGTGGATGATGCTGTGAGCTTAACCCACAGCACAAAGAAAGGGGCTGGGGTTTTCTAGCCCCTCTTCTTTTTCTTCTGCTTAATTTGTTTTTAATTGAAACATTTTTTAATTGTTTAATCAAATTAATTTAGGATTAATTTTATGAATCAATTTTTAAGGATCATAAAATTAATTTTTAATTTAAATATTTTCAAATAAATTGTTTTGATTATTTTCAATTTTTGTTAAAATAATTTCAAAACAATTTTTAAGGATTATCAAATAGATTGTTTTGAATTTTATACGGATTTTTTGGTTAAAATAATTTCAAAAGAATTTCTAAGGATCGTAGGTTTAATTTCTGTATAATTTTAAATCTAAACATTAGTATGTTATTTGTTTTAACATGAATTAGTTGAAGCAACATGTCACTAAAGTGACATCTCTTGTGAAAATTAATTTATCTTGAGATATAAAAGGTTATGTATGCATGTAATGTATGTGAATATTTGTCGGCCCAAAGGAAGGTAATTATTTGACAGAATTACATGTGCTTCTGTAGTAATAAATATGTGATGATTATTTGATTTTACATCTGAAAAATAAATCAGCCCAAAGGAAAATGTTTTGTTTGACACGTTATTTATCGTCAGTGTTTAATTACTACACCAAGACATCACTTACAAGTTAATATTTTTATCCAAAGTCATAATATTAATAGAGTGCACAGTGTGTTGAGATGAGTTATTTTTTTTACTATTGTTTATATTTATTATTGTTTTAGGATTTATGTGAACTTATTTTGTTTTTTGTTCTCTGTTCAGCTATTACTCCTACTAGTATCACGACTAACATCAATTCAATTCCAGTACTAAATGGCTCGAACTTTAAGTCCTGGAAAGATAATCTCTTGATAATTTTTGGAGTCATGGATCTCAATCTTGCATTAAGGACTAATTCTCATGCACCTCTTCGGATAAGTGTACCTCTGACGATAAGAGGGAGATGGAAAAGTGGGAGAGATTAAATCGCATGTGTATGCTGATCATGAAGAAGGCCATTCCAGAAGTATTCATGGGCACTATATTTGAAAAGATAACTACAGCTAAGGATTTCCTTGCGGATATTGGAAAGAGGTTTGTCAAGAATGAAAAGGCAGAAATTGGTACACTCTTGTCAGACTTAATTTCAAAGAGGTATAAAGGTAAAGATAATATCGGGGAATATATTATGGAAATGTCTCACATTGTTTCAAGATTGAAAGCACTTAGGCTTGAACTCTCTGAGGACTTGCTTGTGTATCTGGTTTTGATATCCCTTCTGACACAGTTTAGCCAGTTTAAGGTGAGCTATATAATTGTGAGAAAGTGACTCGGTCTTTGAATGAGCTCATCTCACACTATGTTCAGGAAGAGAAAATAGTGAAACATGATAAGACAGAAAGTGCTTACCTGGCATCTACCTCTAAGGATAAGGGTAAGGGAAAGAAAAGGAAAAAGGATAAGAAAGCTGCAGATACAGAACCACAAAAGAAACAACAAAAGAAACCGGTAAACCCAGAAGGTAATGGTTGTTTCTTCTGTGGAGCTGAAGGTCATAGGAAGATGCAATGCACCATCACACTTGGCGTGCTAAGAAAGTTACTCTTTTTAATTTGAATTGTTCTGAGGTTAATTTAAGTTTGGTTCCTAGACACATGTGGTGGATAGATTCTGGTGCAACAACTTACATAAGTGTGTCTATGCAGAGTTGCCTGAATTGCCAAAAGCCAAATGATGCTGAAAGATTCATCTATGTCGGCGATGGCAAGATGGCTGAGGTTGAAGCAATAAAATTTAAATTATTATTAAAGATTGGATATTATTTGGATCTTGATGAAACTTTTATTGTACCGTCCTTTAGGCAAAATTTGATTTCTATTTCTATTTTCGACAAAGCTGGTTATGTTTGTTCTTTTGGAGATGGAAAATTTGGTTTCTTTCATGGTTTAATTTCAGTTGATTCTGATTTTTTATCAGAATATGATAATCTTTTTTTACTTGAAACAATTGCTTCATTTAAAGAATCCCTACAATTAAGTACATGGGGTACTGAAAGAAAATTAACCAGTGAGAATTCAACTACGTTATGGCACAAGAGATTAGTTCACATCTCCAGGAGGAGAATAGAGAGACTTGTGTCAAACAAAATTCTCGATCCCATAGATTTCATAGATTTTGACATTTGTGTTAATTGCATAAAGGGTAAACAAATCAATAAAAGGAGATTTGAGGCCAATAGGACTCAGGACGTCTTAGAACTTATTCATACGGATATTTGTGGGCCATTCCCTTCAATCACTTGGAATGGTCAACAATACTTTATAATATTCATAGACGTGTTCATGGAAAGTCACAGTCATTGGACATGTTCAAAAATTTTAAGGCTGAAGTTGAGAATCAACTCAACAAAAGGATTAAAAGTGTCAGATCTGACCGTGGTGGTGAGTACTATGACAGATATGATGGTTCAGGTGAACAACGTTCATGACCGTTTGCTAAATTCCTGAAGGAATGCGGTATCGTCTCACAATACACTATGCCGGGTTTGCCCACTATGAATGGTGTTGCTGAAAGATGAAACAGAAAGCTTAAGGACATGGTCATAAGGATGATTGGTCATTCGATCTTACCAAAAACACTTTAGGGTGAAGCACTTATGGCTACAGTATATATCCTTAACATGGTTCCAATTAAAGCGACTATCAAAACCCCATATGAGCTTTGGAGCAGCAAGAAACCTAGTCTAAGACATTTGCACGTTTGGGAATGTCCAGCTGAAGCAAGGCCTTATAAGCCCAATGAAAAGAAATTGGACTTACAGACGATGAGTTGCTATTTTGTTGGATACTCTGAAAGATCCAAGGGGTATAAGTTTTATGATCCCATAACTAGGTCGATTTTTAAGATGGGAAATGCCTGGTCATTTGAGGATGTCGAGTTTGTAGGGAGAGATACGGTTAGAGATTTTGTCCTTCAAGAGGAATATGTTGATATTTCCACAGGTATTATTAGCATTGATCAAGACTATGTTCCAGACCTTGTTCATGACACAATACAAGACAATATCGGAGAACCTCTCATTTAAGAGATTGTTCCGGAAGAACAAACTCTAGCACCTAAGAAACCTATGCCATTAAGGAGATCCGCTAGAGAGAGGAGAAGTGCAGTGCCAGATGACTACATTGTATTTCTCCAAGAGCATGAGGTTGACATTGGTGTGATGAAAATGATCCGATCAACTTCCGTCAAGTAATGGAAAGCTCTAACTCTAAAAAGTGGATTGATTCCATGAATGAGGAAATAAAATCCATGAGGGACAATGGCGTGTGAGATCTTGTTCCATTACCAGAAGGCGCGAAACCCATTGGTTTCAAATGGATTTTTAAGACTAAAAGGGATTCAAAAGGTAATGTGGAAAGATACAAGGCTCGTCTTTTCCCAAAGAGTTTTACACAAAAAGAAGGCTTTGACTATAAAGAGACTTTCTCTCCCGTTTTTATGAAAGACTCTTTTAAGATTATAATGGCATTGGTGGCGCATTTCAATCTTGAGCTGCATCAGATGGATGTAAAAATAACGTTTCTCAATGGTGGCATTGAAGAGACGATCTATATGATGCAATCAGAAAACTTTGTGTCAGGAGACCCAAAAAATATGGTTTGCAAACTTAAGAAATCAATCTATGGACTCAAGTAGGCATTTCGACAATGGTATTTTAAGTTTCATCAGGTGATCATCTCGTTCAGTTTTGAGATGAATTTAGTCGATGATTGTATATACCATAAGTTCTGCGCGAGCAAGCATCTTTTTTCTGGTTTTATATGTGGATGACATTTTGCTTGCCAGCAACGATATATGCTTATTGTACGACACCAAGAGATTTCTAGTTAAGAATTTGAGATAAAAGATCTTGGTGAAGTCTCCTTTATATTAGAGATCCAAATACATTGGGATCGTTCTTAGGGTATTCTTGGATTAACACAAAAGAACTATATCAAAAAGGTCCTTAAAAGATATGGCATGCAAGATTTTAAACCAGGTGATACCCCTATAGCTAAGGGATATAAATTTGGTCTCAATCAGTGCCCTAAGAATGATTTTGAGGAAAAGAAAATGCAGAAAATTCCCTATGCCTCAGTAGTAAGGAGTCTAATTCTTTTAATCGTGTATAAGGAGAACCTTTCAGAGTTATATGGCTTCAATTCTTATTTTTTTAATAATTAACATGATTGAGAGCATCGAAACTTTATACCTCCTTTTTAGGCAGATTAACCGGTCATCAAGTAGTTTGCATTATTGTACGTAATTGACAAAAGCTATAAATATTATAAATGACGACTTGCATGGATTTTTGTATTGATTGACTTGTCCGTAAGGACAAACTATATTTGATATTAGGCGGTAACGATTCCACTAATAAACATGACCAACTATAATTTGTTAAATAGGTGAAGTATGAGAAAGTGTGCATGGGAACGCGGTCTGTGGTATGGGTTGAAGGATGAGTACTTAGGTCAACTTAATTAGTGATAGCACTAAGATAAGCCTTCTCAATCAACAAAGCAAAGATAATGTTTGAGAATGATGTCAGTGCACATCCTCAAAACGGAAAGGGAGGGATGTTGGTAGATGTGGATAGATTGAAATCACTTGTGGTGTATTTCAGATGGATTAATTTCACTAAATTATTTGGATTAAAAACTTTAATAGATAAGCTTACGACATATGTAAGAAAACTTTCACACTCTCTATCTCTCTCTAACTATCTATACTGCGGAGCACTTCATTCCACTCCACTATGTTTTTATCTACTCACTATCCATCTATTTAGTAGAGGATGGAGAAATAAGTTGTAATAAAATTCAAAGTTACACATACCATCTTATGGCCACCCTAAGAATAGGATGGTGAGAAGTCTTTATTAACTGCAACATTTTGTTGACTCTTACTTCCCTCTTTCACACTATCAAAGTTTACTTCCAACACCCCCTTAAACTTTGATGCTTTGTCGTCATTCATAGCATTACCTTCATTTTTGAAAATACATCATGCTTGAGCTGCTTTATAAATATGTTAGCGAGCTGATATATGTTCTACAAGATATCAGTTTTACTTTTTTATTCTTCACATGCTCTCAATGGGATCATCTTATGCAAATCCCAAACATTTTAACATATTTCTAAGCCATATTCTGTGGCACACTACTAAGTTGGCAAAAACTTACTCGGTTTCACATGATGATAGTGTCACAATAGCTTATTTTTTTATGACCAGTTAAATGTAGTATCTCTCATAAAGTAGGCAAAACCTATTGTACTTTTCCTTTCATAGAAATCTCTTCCCCAATCACTATCAGAGTATCCAACAAATTTTAAACCATCATCTAGAGTGCATTTAATGTACCAAAGTATTATTTTTTTGCTACATTAAGATAGGACAAGTTAGGAGTCTTCATATACCTGCCGACTAGTCCAACTCCATAGAGTATATTTGGTCTAGTACATGTCAGATATCTCAAACTTTCAACCAAACTTTTGAAGTATGTTGGATCAACATCTCCTTGATCATTTTTCCTTTGTTCTAATCATGATTCAGCAGGAGTAGTAATAGGATTACAATTCTCCATGCCAAACTTCTTGAGTATCTCCCTTACATAGTTGTCATGGGAGATGGAGATTCATTCCTCGCTCTATTTGAGTTCATTGCCAAGGAAATGAGACATAAGGCTAAGTTCAATCATTTCAAATTCACGGGCCATACTCCTTTTCAAAGAGTCAAACATGGATGGATTGTTACCTATGAAGACCAAGTCGTCCACATATAAGCATGCATATAATAAACTACCATTAGCTTCTTTCCTCAAGTATAATGCATGCTCATAAGGACACTCCATTTTAGTATGCTAATAAACCATTTTTCATTTGTAAGATTTATTATCATCACGCTACTCCTATTTTCCTTTGTAAATTCCATTTTTATTATGGTGATAACCCCCCAAGTGTGTCTGTGCTCTCCAGAAGCTTTAGAATTTGTGATTTAGGGTTTGTTTTTTTTCTTTCCTTCCATTTTCAGTTTTGCTTTAGGATTAGTTTAGGATGTTTATTATAAGGCTTTTGGACGTTTTCTTATTCAGGGATCGTTTTTGAGATTTTTGATTTAAAATTTATGATTTAGCATAAGCTTCAAACTCTTCATCTAAAGATTTTTAATCATTAATACAATACTTTCCACGTTGAAAGATTCAACAACTCACTCATCAAAAACTATAACACAACTCACAAACAACACATACTTGAAGCAATGGCTCATATATATAATTATGAAGGTGGGGAACTTCTCAGCCACCATTGAACAACAAAAGATAGTCATAATTCACATGTTGTAAGGAGAAGCAGAGCTCCTAAGATTATTCATCAAAATGTTTATCATGGTTATTTTACCTTGTATAGATAGCATGTGATGTCTCCCTATGGTCTTCTATTGGAGGACAAGATGTGGATCGGCTTCCACCGGTTATAACACGCTCAAGGTATCATTAATGATAGAGTTATAAAGGTTAGGTATTTTTGTTTAAGATAATTCCCTTTTTCTTTTGAGCATATTATATGTATTCCTTTTTTGCTCCATTTGTAAATTTTTTATTGAAGATGGTTGAAATTGAGAACGCTCGCAGACAATTTAGCTATCTTTGGATCAAACATGGTTGAAATCATCCACTTTGAATCACATGATCAGTACTACTTTTCAACAACTATAGTAGTGAATTGATCAAATTATTTATTCACCTCAGTTGAATCAAAATAATCGTTACAGCTATTCAGGCTTGAAGATAAAAAAAATCAGAAAATTCTTGCTTAATGGAGTTCTTCAAGCTTACCTTTCCCTGTAAGATGATTATCATATTGACGTTTTAGAATATGAACCCTATAATAAAGATCTGGAGATGTTGAAACCATCTCAATATGCTTTCCTTCTCCCTTATTATCTAGAATTATTGGGCTAGTTTGGTGACCGTGATATGAGATGCTTTCGCGTAAAATGACTAATACTTCATCTCCTTCTTGTGTCACAGAAGCTTAGCTTGCCGCTTATGATTCTGCTCTTAGTTCGATTCCTTCAAGAGCATGTAAGAGTTTTCTATTGATATCTTTATCTTGATATATCCCAACTCACCATCTTTGACTTATGTATATTTTTTGGTTGTTTGACACTTGTATCGTTTTGATCCTTTTTGCAAATTATTCTACCACATAAAAATACAATAAATTTCTTCTCATATGAATGTATTAGAGATAGTCACTAGCTTTCTCCAAGCTTTCTATGCTTATTAGTTGTTAGCTTCAATTAGCTATTATCATTATAGTTAGGTTGTAATTGCTTGTTAGTTTTATGTTGCTTCGTGCATGTGCATGGTTAGCATTCTATTTATAGTAAATGTATTTCTCTAATAAAAGCTTAATGAGGATACAACTTTACACATCATTCTTCTCTAAACTCAACATGGTATCAGAGCTCTAATTTTTTAGAGCATTTCTCTTCTTCTTCTTCTTTTCATCGTTTCTCTTCGTCTTCATCTTTATTAAATTCCTGAGCACTCTGCAATGTCATCATCATTGAGCTCTCTAAGTCTCAAGCTCTTTCAGAGCTTGAGAGCATGATCCCAAATAGCCTTATTCATATTCATATTCAAACCGATCATGCCAACTATACATTTTCTGGCATTCTCAAATTACTACGTCGGTTCGTGCTTATGGCTTAGAGGATTTTCATCTTGGAAGAATTGTGAGACCCCCCTCAGTACATTATTAAAGTCACCAAAGATTCTTCTTGTGTTGTCTTCTCTGCCACAACTCTTAATCCTATTTTCTTACCATGGATGCGTATAGATCCAATTTCTCTTAAGTTGGTTATTATCTTCTATAGCCGAATCCATGTTTAGTCATGTCATTCCATGTGGTTCGTCAAATGAATTCTAGACAGTTCTTGAAAGCCTTTCTGCTAAAAACTTAAAGTCCAGACTGTTGCTACTTTGACTACAACTCCAATCAACCAAGAAATGTCGTAAAGCATAAATGATCACATTCTAAAGATGCACTCGATTGTTCATAACTTGTCAGCTTCTGGACAAAATATCATAGTTGAAGAATTGTTGTTTTGCATCCTAGGAGGTCTTGGTAATGACTATGATCCTGTAGTTAACAATTTAATTTCTAGGCAAGAAATTTTATCAATTTAATAGGCTCAATTTCTTCTACAAAGCAAAGAAATGGGTTTGAAGTGAAATAACTCAACTGTAAGTTCACTAGTTGATGTTTCTAGTCCCTCTACTAATGCTGCCCAGCTTCATTCCTCTAATAGTAGAAGAGGCCAGTTGCCTACCGTGCATCACTCTCATTTGTTTCAGATAGCTCATGGTACAATGACAATGGGGTAACAAATCATATCACCTCGGATATGAAGAATTTGTCTCTGAAGACATATTACAAAGGTAAATGCAAGATAATGGTGGGCAATGTTGAGTTATTACGAATATCTCATGTTGGTAGTTCAAGCATTTTATTGACTAATACGAATTTTTAACTAAAGTCAGTCAAGTTCAGATTCTCACATTTTATCTATTTCTTTAACTCAGACTCTTTGAGTTCCTTCATTAACAAACAAATTTCTTAGTGTATCTAGACTTGTTGCTAATAATGATATAATCATAGAATTTGACTTTATTTTTTACTTTATTAAGGACAAGAGTACGAGGAGGGTCCTTCTACAAGGAGTGCTTTAAAGATGGTTTATATCATTTTGTCCTTAAAAAGTCTAGTGTCTCAAAGTTTCCTTTCATTATCTCTTCAACTCCTGCAAATAATACTCTTGCGGCTATATTGCTGCTTCTTATAGTGATTTCTCATATCAAACTCAGTCTGATTGTCATAATAAGTCTCACAGATTGTATGTAGATGTTCAAAATCTTAATTCTTGTACTAGTTCAATTGTTCATAACTATTGTTTCACTTCTATAATAAATACTATTGTAAATGTTCTACCTCAAATACTTGGGTATCCCTGAAGAAATATTTTGAAAACAATAATTCAATACGATAAAGTTCCTTATCCTCATTCAATTCTAACTTTTTGTAGTGCTTGCAAGCTTGGTAAATTGAAACTGTTTTGTTTTCATTCTGTAAATAACCAAACTTCCAGTCCTTTGAAATTAATACATGCTGACATATGGGGACCTACCCCTTTGTTATCCTCACAAAGTTTTAGATATTACTTGAGCTTAGTTGATGATCTTACTAGATTTTGCTAGATTTTTCTTTTAAGGCTTAAATCTGATGCTGGGTCTGCTTTCAATCAATTCATACCCTATGTTGAGAGGTAGTTCAATTTTTGAATCAAAAGCATACAAACAGGCTGACGAGGTAAGTTTAAAAGATTGAAACCTATTCTAGACCAGTTTAGTATAATCTTTAGGCATCCATGTCCCTATATCCACTAAAAATGGTAAGATAGAGAGAAAATATAGGTAAATTGTTGAAATTGACTTGACTCACCTAGCTCTAGCTCAACTTTCTCTTAGGTTTTGGTGGGAGTCTTTTAACACTGCTGTTTACATTGTAAATAGGCTCCCTACTCCAATTCTGAAGAACAAATCTCCTTATGAACTTCTTTACTCCAAAATACCAAACTATCAGCTTCTTAGAACCTTGGCAGTTCTTACCTTCCCTACATCAAATCATATAATAAGCATAAGTTCAATTTTTATACGATTCACCATGTTTTCTTGGGATACTCAGATTCTCATAAAGGTTATCAATGTGTTGACCCAAAAATAGGTAGAGTTTATGTCTCACCTCTTATCATTTTCAGTGAAATAGATTTTCCTTATAAAAAATACTAGTAAGCTCATCAACAAATATTTCTTCTGGTCTCTCAAACTTACCTGCTGTCAATTTTCAAAATCCTTTTAAAAGTCAAAATTTGTACAGGACAAATGATATTGAATCATCTTAGAGTGTTCTAGTAACAAGTTCTCTGTCACATGTAAGTCCTTCTTCTTCACTCTCTCCTTGTCCTAATTCTAGAAATAGTCTGTATGCCTAATTCTTCTATTGATACTTATAGTGTACCTTTAAATATAGTTCCCTTTAGCAATTCTAGGTCAATTTTTATAGAACTTATATTAGTGTTTATGTTCCCCCAACATAAGGATTATGTTCCCTCAAAATGGACGGCTCAGGTCTCCTTTTCCTTTTTACTTTTTCTGACAACCTTTTCATTTTTTTGTTACCTGTAGCTACATCTAGGCCGTCTGTTCATCTATTGATACTTATAGTGTACCTTTAAATATAGTTCCCCCTTTAACAATTCTAGGTCGATTGATACATAAACGTGAGTATATGTTCAAAACATCGGGGGATCTAATGTAATTAACCTAAAAATAGGTGAAAGTTTGGATTGCATGACAGGGAAACATTTTAAGAAAATAGACCTAAAAAAACCATTAAATACTAATTAAAATGTTCTAAACTTATTCTTAATTCATATTCCGCAACATACATACTTTATTTTCAAATTTAAATAATAAATTATCTAAACAAGGAAAATGTATATAGTATAATTTAGTTTTTCACATCTTTTTTCAATTAATGCATTTACCCAATAAAATTTTTATAAATAGTTTGTAAAATTAAATATTTTTATAACTTTATGTTAAGAAAATCAGTATTTTTAAAGATGAATTTTAGATCCTTTTAATATAATCAATATTTATATTCTCAATTATTAATGATGTGTTAATAATTTGAAATTGATATGATGTAGTATTTATATCTTTAGCAACATAAAAGTCATAATAATATAGAGAAAAACTTTAATATAAGTTCTATAAAAAATTTATCTCTTAATGACATAAACATTTCTTAAGAATGTGACAAATTGATGCAATAAAAGTGATTTCCAAATGCATTGTGTTCAAGTATTGAGACTTTTCTTTTGGTCAAAGGTAAACATATTAACCAAAAGAAAATACACAGTTACAAGGGGCATACCCCAAGTAATTACACGCACTATAGTGCTATAGTTTAGAGCTAGATATGCAACATTAATACACTATACTGCCAAAACAAAGGAGCCAACAAGACAAAAGAAATGGATATCACAATAGAGATACAACTACACATAAAACATTGAATTTGAATATAGTTATATCTAAGAATCCAAATACACATAAAACATTAAATTTATCTTCAAATTCATTCTTAATATATGATAATAGAAAAAAACTATAAGGGGTCATTTGATCTCTGAAATCTAGAGAAAATCATGCTAATTGAATTAGTGGTTGTTATTGGAGGGAAAACATGATTGATATGTTTGATTGTACATGGTGATTTATAAAATAATTGATGATAATATAAGATTGTTATACTTGGTATATATACAATATTGTGCTAAACTTGTGTAAAATAAATTTGAAGATAATTCAATTGCATCCTCATAATTGTTTTATCTTAGTAATCCTAGTAGCTTCTGATCAATTAGGATTACTTACAAACTAGAATCTCAATTTAAGGAATACTCTAAACAAATGTAGTAATTTAATTATAAAAGAATTGCCATCCCAAATAACCTAATACCAAACGGGCCCTTTGTTTTAAGATACTTCCGTACATGTTGTTTTAAGATACTTCCGTACATGTTGTTGTTTTAAGATACTTCCGTACATGTTGTTGTTTTAAGATACTTATTAGTAAATGCAGTACAAACTTCATCATGTAAAGGAAAAATACAAGATCGCATCCTAATCCAATGACAATGCATTGATTTCGGGGAATTGTCAGGATTAATTTCTCCTACCTTTTTCTTGGATACAGATTCCCTCCTATTTGGGATCCCAACAGGAGGGTTAAGTATCCTTAAAATGGACGGCTCAGATCTCTCCCTTTTTCTTTTTACTTTTTCTGACAACATTTCCATTTTTCTTTTCTTTTTTCTGTTACCCGTAGCTACATCTGGGTCGTCCGTTTTCACAAGGGACGGTCCAGATGCAATAGATTTGTCTACTATTCATTGAACAGGAGACGATCTGCATCACTTTTTCTTCATCCTTCTTAATTTAATATAGGATCAGGAGATGTTCATGTCTAGGATGACATATATCCTCCATATATTTATACTTTTTTATAGTAAATGGGTTGTGTCGTATCTTTAGAATTCACTTCTAACCCTTTGTAGAGTCCCAATTTTTACTAAAGTAATTACAGTAAATAGTCAATTTTTGAACTTCAATTTAAAATAACAGATTTTTTATTTACTTTAGAATAATAGATAACTTTTATTACCAACTCATCAATAAGTTAATGATAAAAAATGAATAGACATTAATACAATTGATTTTACAGATTTTTGGTTTAATTTTATTTGTAGTTTTTGTTTAATTTTAACATCCTTTATCTAAAGAATTTAGTGATGTCCTATAATTAACCTAAGATAGTTTATACAATCATCACATATCTTAATTATGAGAAGTCAATATTTTGTGATGAAACATATTATAGCCAACTTTCACTCTATTAGATCGTTATCTTCTATATACTATTTTTCTAGAAAAATTGAAGATATGTAGTCAATTACTGATATTATATAATCAATTACTGATATTATATAGTCAATTATTGATATTGAGGTGCTTTAGTAGTTTTCTTCCAAAAAATTCAAAATTCAATTTTTTTGTTTGTCAACATTAATTATCTCCATATTTTTAAGGAATAAGATGTGTAGTTAATCATTGATATTATATTTAGCCCGAAAATTTTATAAAAAATCAAAATTCAATAAAATATTTTGTTTTTCAGCATTAATTATCTCACTATATTTTAAGGAATTGTATGTAGTCAATCACTGATATTATATCTAGTATGAAATTTTTTGAAATAAAAAGATGGAACTTTCAATAGATTGACTATGTATATTCTTATCCTTATTTAGATCATTGTTGGAATTAATTGTATATATGTTTTAAATATCTTGACTATGTATTCTTATACTTATAGACTAATTTTAAATTACTCTAAATTTGAAACACGCCTTAAATAGATTAAGGATATTTGATCAATAATTATTGACAATTATAGCAGCTTACTATTTATCTAAAACTCTAGAAAATCTAATGTTTATCGAAACACTATCTTTAAACTTTTTAGATCTGTAAATTTTCTTTTTATCAAAGAGAGAATAGTCCAAAGAATATAATTATGACCCTAGGACATATTGGACCCAAGGAAACCATGAAGGCCTAAAGTGAGATTGGTCTAAGCATAATTAGCTGCATTGCACTCGTAGGCGTGTGATGAGGTAAACAATCCGGTGAGCCTCCTCCACCCGGATGAGAAATTATCAATGACGTGTTATGAGACTAACACGTTGTTACGAATTTTCTATAGTGGAAGTGTCAACTATCACCGTCAAGTAATAAATTTCTATAAAAATAGAGTATCATCCATAAGATTGATTGATATTAATAATTAAAATTAATAAAACCTTAATTCTAATTGAGAATGACGAAAAGTTAGGATTCTTAATTAAACTAAAATGATAAAGATTTGATAAAGATAAAATTTGAATAGTTAAAACTTTAGGATTTGTTATTTCACCAAATTAAACATGCTCTAAATTCCAATTCTCAATCAATTAACATTCATTCAAAACATTGATAGTGAATTTCTCTATTATAATTATCAATCTTTCTGAAGCATTGATAATAATGAATTAAAAATATGAATCATACATCTCTGTCAAGATTCAATATAATGAAACTCGTGTGGGCAAGTTTCTCTAATAGGTGGTTCATTCTCAACATTAACTTCAGCTTGTTCCAATCTAGATAAATGATCGGCAACAAGATTCTCCATGCCTTTCTTATCCCGAATCTCCAAGTCAAATTCTTGCAACAACAAACCCATCGTATCAAGCGAGGCTTATCATCATTCTTCTCAATCAAGTACTTAATGGCGGAGTGGTCGGTAAACAATATGACTTTAGTCCCAGTCAAGTATGATCTGAATTTGACAAAAGTGAAAATGACTGCAAGTAGTCTTTTTCTGAAGTGGCGTAATTGAGTTGAGCATCATTGAGTGTTCGACTTGCATAATAAATAGCACGAAATTTTTCCCTTTCGTTGCCCCAAGACAACTCCGACAGCATAATTGCTAGCATCACACATCAACTCAAACGGTGAATCCCAATCCGGTGCTACAATTATAGGAGCAGAAACTAAAGCTGTTTTGAAGAATGTAAATGCTTTATGACACTCCTCATTAAAGTGAAATGAAACATCCTTCTCAAGAAGATTACAGAGAGGCTTCGTGATCTTGGAAAAATCCTTAATGGAACGGCGGTAAAACCCAACATGGCCAAGAAAAAATTGAATGCCTTTAACTAATCTACTTCAATCTCTTTAGCTGATATTCGATGACCAAGAACAATTTTCTCTTGTACCATAAAATGGAACTTTTCCCAATTCGAAACCAAATTTGTTTCTTTGCATCATTCCAACACAATAGATAAATTCGCCAAACAAGAATCAAAAGAATGACCAAAGAATGTGAAGTCATCCATAAATACTTCAATGAAACGCTTCACTATATCAGAAAAAATTGCCATCATGCACATTTGAAACATCACTGGTGCATTACATAAACCAAACGGAATTCGTCTAAATGCAAATGTTCTATATGGGTAAGTGAATGACATTTTCTCTTTATCTTTTGGTGCTATAGAAATTTGATTATAACCAGAATAACCATCTTGGAAGCAATAATTTGCATGGCCGAATAGTCTATCAAGCATTTGATCAAACGACCTCCTTATGAATATTGGTGGAGATGCTTCCAATCGATTCACACATTCTAAGATCTCTGTATCTTCCTTGTCAATTTATCCAACGAGACATGCATCCAATGGCTCAACCGGATAGCTTTTCTGAATTGCTTCTTTGATATATCTCTTTGCACTATCCACTCAAAAACAACTATCAACATCATTAGGGTATTTCATTGCTTTGAAGACATTGAAAATTACTTGCTCGTCTTGTACTCTCAGAATAAGCTGCCCTTTCTACACGTCAATAAGAGTTCTCCCCCTAGCCAAGAATGGTCAACCAAGAATAATTAGAATTTCTCGGTCTTCATCCATATCAAGAACAATAAAATGCACTGGGAAGATAAACTTATCCACTTTTACCAATACATTTTCAACAATTCCCCGTGGATATTTGATGGAATGATTTGTTCACTATAAAGAGACCGTTGTGGGCTTCAATTTCCCAAAACCTAGCTTATTATAATCCGAGTAAGGCATCAAATTAATACTAGCTCCAATATCACATAAAGCCTTTTCAAAATTTGAATTGTCAATGGTGCATGGAGTAGTAAAATTCCAAGGTCCTTTAATTTCGGGGGTAGTTTATTCTGCAATATTACACTGCATTCCTCCGTAAGTGCAATTGTCTCACAGTCCTCCGGCTTTCTCTTATTTGAGAGAATTTTCTTCATGAATTTTACATAGCTCGACATTTATTCCAAAGCATCAGAAAATAGAATGTTGATGTGCAATTTTTTAAACATATCAAGAAACTAGGAAAACTGCTTGTCCGATTTCTGCTTTTGGAATCATTGAGGGTATGGAATAGGTGGAATATATGGTGGAGGATTATCAGAAAAGAGCTTTGATTTAGGTTTGTCTTCCTTCTTCTCTGAACTCTTGTCTAACTCATCACCCATTGTCTCAATTTCTGCTTCTATTGGCTAAGAACTTTCAACAGTTTCTTTCTCAGGTTCTGCAACCTTCTTCCCGTTACGAAGAGCAATGGACTTTACTTACTTTTTTGGATTTTTCTCAGTGTTGCTCAATAGAGAACCTTGTGATCTTTGTGTGAGTATTTCTGAAAGTTGACCAATTTGAAGCTCCAAATTCCTGATCGACGTAACTTAACTCTGAATATTGGTTTCTTGCTTCTGAATACTTGTTTCTTTCCTCTAAAGTGTAGCATCTGTTCTTGCCATAAATTGAGTAGTATTAGCTATAAGCTGGGCAATAGCATCTTCCATAGAAATTTTAGGTTGCTGAGGCTGAAACTGAAGCTGAGTTGCAACTGGTGGATTAATCACATTTTGACTATTCATCCATGAGAAATTGGGGTGATTTCTCCATCCTTGATTGTAGTTGTTGGAGAATGGATTATTCTGCCTATTGTAGTTCCCAACAAAGATAGCTTGTTCAGACTAAGAAGGACCAAATGGATTTCCAACTTGACATTCAGTGCTAGAATGAGGTCCATTACATAACTCACAAACTTCCTGTGTCGCATGAACTGCACTAGCATTAGTAGTGAAAGAGCTAAATTGCTTTGAAAGTGTAGTTACTTGAGCTGTAAGGGCGGTAAGTGCATCTACTTCAGGAACTCCATGAGTCTTTCTTGGTACATTACGCTCAATTAGTCATTGATAAGTATTAACATCCATTTCTTCTAACAAGGTATAAGCATCCTCATGTGATTCACCCATCAAAGCACCTCTTGTTGCTACATCCACTAGCGTCCTTGTTCAATTCTCCAAACCATTGTAAAAAGTTTGAACTTGCAACCATCTAGGTAGTCCATGATGTGGGCATCCTCTCAACATCTCTTTAAACCTCTCACATGCTTCATAAAGAGACTCCATATCATGTTGGGTAAATGTGGTGATCCCATTCCTCATTTTGAATGTTTTAGCTTGTGGAAAGAACTTTGCTAAAATCTTCTCAGAGAGATCATTCTAAGTTGTGATTGATCCAGTTGACAGAGAGTTCAACCAACTCTTAGCCTTATCCCGAAGTGAGAATGGGAATAATCTCAGTCTAATTGCATCAGATGAGACATTAGTGTACTTGAAAGTTGTTATGTGGGCGTTTGGATCATCATTAGGTAGACCACTGAACTAATTTGCTCGTACCATTTGAATGATAGCCGGCTTTATCTCAAAATTGTTGGCATTAATAGTAGGGCGTTGAATGGCTGATGCAGCCTCACTGACAACTAGCATCGCATAATCTTGAATTGCCTAATTATTTTTCTTGTTCACGATTTCAAGATTTTCTCGAACGTCTTCCATAGTTTCTTGAGGTCATTTAGAAGCTTGTCTCCTTACTTTTCTATTACGTCGATAAGTTCACTCAATTTTCAAATTAAGGAGAGTCAAAGTCTCGCTTCCAAATTTTCTCATACACCTCAGAGAACGCCTAAAAATTCAAAAAAAAATAAGCAACCATAAATAAAAAAATAAGACTCAAAGTAAAAATCAAGATATGTAATTCCAATATTAATAAATAAAATCAATCCCTGGCAATGGCGCCAAAAAATTGTTGTGAATTTTTAATAGTGCAAGTGTACACTATCATCGTCAAGTAATAAATTTTTATAAAAATAGAGTATCGTCCATATGATTGATTGATATTAATAATTGAAATTAACTAAACCTTAATTCTAATTGAGAATGAAGAAAAGTTAGGATTTTAATTAAACTAAAATGATACATATTTGATAAAGATAAAATCTGAATAGTTAAAAGCTCTAGAGTGTTCAATTTCACCAAACCAAACATGCTCTAAATTCTAATTCACAATCAATTAATGTTTATTCAGAACATTGATAGCGAATTTCTCAAATATAATTATGTATCTTTCTTAAGCATTGATGATAATGAATAAAAAATATGAATCATACATCTCTGTCAAGATTCAATATAATGAAATTCATTAATCACAAGAAATTATAGTTGCCGCACTAGATTTATAATTATCTCTAACTTATGAAATTCTAATAGTGTTATAAACAAAGAGCATATTCAATCATCGTTTTTCAGTCTCAGAATTAAATCTAAAATCATGCAATAGTTGGTCAGACAATCACAAGCATTAATAACGGATTATAACACTCAATAATACTGAATAAACATCAATTGAATTAAAAATAAAAAATTATGAACAACCATGGTTTGGCTGCATCGTAGCCCTAGATAAAAAAATTAGAACATAAGAAAATAAGAAAATATTCTACTGATATTTGAAGTTGAAGTTGAGAATCATTTCCGTGTTCAATCTTATTGTTCTCCTCTCCAAAGGCCTTCTCCTTTACCTCCCATGTTCAGAAAACCAAAAACCCCTTCTAAAACTCTAAGATATTCTATTTATACACTAGGGTTTGAAAAGGGTGAATACAGAATAAAAATTGGGAAAAAAACATTAATCCTCCGCCAACGTCGCGATCCTAGAAGCCAGCGTCACGGTGATGGCGTTCTGTCTGCCTATATGTCATTTCAGCGTCACGACGCTGGGAAGTCAGTGTCGCGGCGCTGGCATTTTGTACTGCCAGCGTGGCGACGCTGGCCCTCCTGCCCAGTTCCATTCTTTTTGCGATTTTCTCAAAAATAATGTTAAAATTATCCAAAATATCAGTGTAAAATACACTAATCACACGTCACAAGATTCTAGAAGTTTCTCTATGTGTGAATGATGGCAAAGTTCATTGGGACGTAGGTCCACACATGATATCCCTTCTAAAAGGTGAGACGTCAATTAGAGGGTGCACGTGCACACCTACTTGTGCGAGCGAGGTATATCCCTATAAGCGAGTAACTTGGCATCATCTCATTGGCTCCTACATGACGTAAAAATCTTTTTCGTTATAAATTCATTTAAATGGAAGTCCAAATGTTTTCCTATAAGTAGAGGCAATATTCTTCATTGTAAAGGGAGAGAAAATGACGAAAGATTGTACCCCTTCGATTCGATAAAATTCAGAGTTTCTAGTAAGATTGGAGAGCATTAATGTGTGTGTATGTGTGCGTGCGTGTGTGTGAGAGAGAGAGATTAAAAGAGAGAGAGAGAGAGAGAGAGAGAGAGAGAGAGATTAAAAGAGAGA